>JAMOIN010000895.1:0-161599 GCA_024666655.1 Dascyllus trimaculatus
CATTTTTGACATCATTCTGCGGTATGACGTTTTTGAGACATTTTTGATCTTTTTATGACATTTTTGACATGATCCCGCGGTATGACGTTTTTGTGACATTTTGACCTCTAACCACGGTATGAGGTTTTTGTGACATTTTTTACCTTTTCATGACATTTTTGACATCATTCCGCAGTATGACGTTTATGTGACAATTTTGACCTCATACCGCGGTTTGACGTTTTTGTGAAATTTTTGACCTCATACCGCGGTGTGATGTTTTTGAGACGTGTTTGACCTTTTTGTGACATTTTTGACATCATCCCGCGGTATGACGATTTTGTGACATTTTTGACATACTGCGGTATGACATTTTTGTGACATTTTTGACATCAAACCGCGGTATGACGTTTTTGTGACATTTTTGACATCATACTTCGGTATGAAATTTTTGTGACATTTTTGACATCATCCCGCGGTATGACGTTTTTGTGACATTTTTGACAACATTCCGCGTCATGACGTTTTTGTGACATTTTTGACCTCGCACCGTGGAATGAAGTTTTTGTGACATTTTGACCTCATCCTGCGGTATGAAATTTTTGTGACATTTTTGACATCATCCCGCCAAATGACGTTTTTGCGACATTTTTGACGTCATACCGCGGTATGATGTTTTTGTGACATTTTGACCTCATTTTTGTGACATTTTTGACATAATCCCGCAGTATGATGTTTTTGTGACTTTATTGACAACATTCCGCGGCATGACGTTTTTGTGACATTTTTGACATCATTCTGCGGTATGACGTTTTTGAGAAATTTTTTATCTTTTTATGACATTTTTGACATGATCCCGCGGTAAGACTTTTTTGTGAAATTTTTGACATCATTCCGCGGTATGAGGTTATTGTGACATTTTTGACCTCATACAGCGCTATGACGTTTTTGCGACATTTTTGACCTTTTTGTGACATTTTTGACCTCATACCGCGGAATGAAATTTTTGAGACATTTTTGACCTTTTTATGACATTTTCGACATGATCCCGCGGTATGACGTTTTTGTGAAATTTTTGACCTTTTTGTGACATTTTTGACATGATCCCGCGGTATGACGTTTTTGTGACATTTTTGACCTCTAACCACGGTATGAGGTTTTTGTGACATTTTTTACCTTTTCGTGACATTTTTGACATCATCCCGCGGTATGACCTTTTTCTGAGATTTTTGACCTCATACCGTGGTATGACGTCTTTGTGACATTGTTGACCTCATACCGCGGTATGAGTTTTTTGTGACATTTTTGACCTCATCCCGCGGTATGACGTTTTTGTGACATTTTTGACCTCATACCACGGTATGACGTTTTTGTGACATTTTTTAATTCATACCAAGGTATGACTTTTTTGTGACATTTTTTACATCGTGCCATGGTATGCCGCTTTTGTGACATTTTGGACCTTTTTTATGACATTTTTTACATTATCCCGCCATATGACATTTTTGTGACATTTTTGACCTCATCCCGCGGTATGACGTTTTTGTTACATTTTAAACATGATTCCGCGTTATGACGTTTTTGTGACATTTTTGACCTCATCCCGCGGTATAACGTTTTTGTGAAATTTTTGACCTCATACCGCGGTATGACGTTTTTGCGACATTTTTGACCTCATTCCGTGGTATGACGTTTTTGTGACATTTTTGACATCATCCCGCGGTATGACGTTTTTGTGACATTTTTGACATCATCCCGCGGTATGACGTTTTTGTGAAATTTTTGACCTCATACCGCGGTATGACGTTTTGAGACATTTTTGACCTTTTTATCACATTTTTGACATCATTCCGCGGTGTGACGTTTTTGAGACATTTTTGACCTTTTTGTGACATTTTTGACATCATCCCACGGAATGACGTTTTTGAGGCATTTTTGACATCATACTGCGGAATGAAATTTTTGTGAAATTTTTTACATCATCCCGCCGTATGACGTTTTTGTGACATTTTTTACATCATACTGCGTTATGAAATTTTTGTGACATTTTTTACATCATCCCGCCGTATGACGTTTTTGAGACATTTTTGACCTTTTTGTGACATTTTTGACATCATCCCGCGGTGTGACGTTTTTGAGGCATTTTTGACCTCATTCCGCGGTATAACGTTTTTGCGACATTTTTTACCTTTTTGTGACATTTTTTACCTCAGACCGCGGTTTGACGTTTTTGTGACATTTTTGACTTATTTGGAACATTTTTGACCTCATTCCGTGGTATGAAATTTTTGTGACATTTTTTACATTATCACGCCGTATGACGTTTTTGTGACATTTTTGACCTCATCCCGCGGTATGACGTTATTGTGACATTTTTGACCTCATCCCGCGGTATGACGTTTTTGTGACATTTTTGACATGATTCCGCGGTATGACGTTTTTGTGACATTTTTGACCTCATCCTGCGGTATGACGTCTTTGTGACATTTTACACCTCATACCACGGTATGACGTTTTTGTGACATTTTTTAATTCATACCAAGGTATGACTTTTTTGTGACATTTTTTACATCGTGCCATGGTATGCCGTTTTTGTGACATTTTGGACCTTTTTTATGACATTTTTTACATTATCCCGCCATATGACATTTTTGTGACATTTTTGACCTCATCCCGCGGTATGACGTTTTTGTGACATTTTAAACATGATTCCGCGTTATGACGTTTTTGTGACATTTTTGACCTCATCCCGCGGTATAACGTTTTTGTGAAATTTTTCACCTCATACCGCGGTATGACGTTTTTGCGACATTTTTGACCTCATTCCGTGGTATGACGTTTTTGTGACATTTTTGACATCATCCCGCGGTATGACGTTTTTGTGACATTTTTGACATCATCCCGCGGTATGACGTTTTTGTGAAATTTTTGACCTCATACCGCGGTATGACGTTTTGAGACATTTTTGACCTTTTTATGACATTTTTGACATCATTCCGCGGTGTGACGTTTTTGAGACATTTTTGACCTTTTTGTGACATTTTTGACATCATCCCGCGGTGTGACGTTTTTGAGGCATTTTTGACCTCATATCGCGGTATAACGTTTTTGCGACATTTTTGACCTTTTTGTGACATTTTTTACCTCAGACCGCGGTATGACGTTTTTGTGACATTTTTGACATGATTCCGCGGTATGACGTTTTTGTGACATTTTTGACAACATACTGCGGTATGAAATTTTTGTGACATTTTTGACATCATCCAGCGGTATGACGTTTTTGAGGAATTTTTGACCTCATCCAGCGGTATAATGTTTTTGTGACATTTTTGACCTCATCCCGCGGTATGAGTTTTTTGTGACATTTTTGACCTCATCCCGCGGTCTGACGTTTTTGTGACATTTTTGACATGATTCCGCGGTATGACGTTTTTGTGACATTTTTGACCTCATACCGCGGTATGACGTTGTTGTGACATCTTTGACCTCATATCGCGGTATCACGTTTTTGAGACATTTTTGACCTTTTGTGACATCATCCCTAGGTTTGACGTTTTTGAGGCATTTTTGACCTCATCCCGCGGTATGACGTTTTTTTGACATTTTTGACCTCATACCGCGGTATTACGTTTTTGTGACATTTTTGACCTCATACCGCGGTATGACGTTTTTGTGACTTTTTCGACGTGTTTGACCTCATACCGCGGTATGACGTTTTTGTGACATTTTTGACCTTATACCGCGGTATGACGTTTTTGTGACATTTTTGCCCTCACACCACGGTATGACGTTTTTGTGACTTTTTGTGACATTTCTGACCTCATGCCGCGGTATGACGTTTTTGTGACATTTTTGACTTCATTCCGCGATATGACGTTTTTGAGACATTTTTGATCTTTTTATGACATTTTTATGACGTTTTTGTGACATTTTTGTGACATTTTTGACTTTTTTGTGACATTTTTTACCTCATCCCGCGGAATAACGTTTTTGTGACATATTTGACCTCATACCGCGGTATGACGTTTTCGTGACGTTTTTGATCTCATACCGCAGTATGACGTTTTTGTGACATTTTTGACCTTTTTGTGACATTTTTGACATGATTCCGCGGTATGACGTTTTTGTGACATTTTTGACCTCATACCGCGGTATGACGTTTTTTTGACATTTTTGACCTCATACCGCGGTATGACGTTTTTGTGACATTTTTAACATCATCCCGCCGTATGACGTTTTTGTGACATTTTTGACATCATCCTGCGGTATGACGTTTTTGCGACATTTTTGACCTCATTCCGTGGTATGACGTTTTTGTGACTTTTTTGACGTGTTTGACCTCATACCGCGGTATGATATTTTTCTGACATTTTTGACATCATCCCGCGGTATGACGTTTTTGTGACATTTTTCACAACATTTCGCGGCATGACGTTTTTGTGACATTTTTGACCTCATACCGCGGTCTGACCTTTTTTGCGACATTTTTTACCTAATACCGTGGTATGACGTTTTTGTGACTTTTTCGACGTGTTTGACCTCATACCGCGGTAAAACGTTTTTGTGGCATTTTTTGACCTTTTTGTAACATTTTTTACATGATTCCGCGGTATGACGTTTTTGTGACAATTTTGGCCTCATACCGCGGTAAGACGTTTTTCTGACATTTTTGACATTGTCCAGCGGTATGACGTTTTTTTGACATTTTTGAAATCACTCCGCGGCATGAAGTTTTTGTGACATTTTGGACCTCATACAGCGGTATGACGTATTTGCGACATTTTTGACCTCATCCCGCGGCATGACGTTTTTGTGACTTTTGTGACGTTTTTGACCTCATCACACGATATGACGTTTTTGCGACATTTTAGACCTCATCACGCGATATGACGTTTTTTTGACATTTTTGAAATCATTCCGCCGTCCATCCATCCATCCATCCATTATCTGCCGCTTATCCGGGGCCGGGTCGCGGGGGCAACAGTCTAAGCAGAGAGGCCCAGACTTCCCTCGCCCCAGACACCTCCTCCAGTTCTTCCGGTGGGACCCCGAGGCGTTCCCAGGCCAGCCGAGAGACATAGTCCCTCCAGCGTGTCCTAGGTCTACCCCGAGGCCTCCTCCCCGTGGGACATGCCCGGAACACCTCCCCAGGGAGGCGTCCCAAAGGCATCCGGAACAGATGTCCAAGCCACCTCAACTGACCCCTCTCGATGTGGAGAAGTAGCGGCTCTACTCCGAGCTCCTCCCTGGTGACCGAGCTCCTCACCCGATCTCGCAGGGTGCGCCCAGCCACCCTACGGAGGAAACTCATTTCAGCCGCTTGTATCCGGGATCTCGTTCTTTCGGTCATGACCCAAAGCTCATGACCATAGGTGAGAGTCGGAACGTAGATTGACTGGTAAATACAGAGCCTCGCCTTTTGGCTTAGCTCCTTCTTCACCACGACGGACCGGTACAGCGACCGCATGACTGCGGACGCTGCGCCGATCCGCCTGTCAATCTCACGCTCCATCCTCCCCTCACTCGTGAACAAGACCCCAAGATACTTAAACTCCTCCACTTGGGGCAGGATCTCTCCACCGACCCGGAGAGGGCAAACCACCTTTTTCCGGTCGAGAACCATGGCCTCGGATTTGGAGGTGCTAATCCTCATCCCAGTCGCTTCGCACTCGGCTGCAAACCGCCCCAGTGCACGCTGGAGGTCCAGGTTCGATGAAGCCAACAGGACCACATCATCCGCAAAAAGCAGAGACGAGATCCCGCGGTCCCCGAACCGGACCCCCTCCGGCCCCTGGCTGCGCCTAGAAATTCTGTCCATAAAAGTTATGAACAGAACCGGTGACAAAGGGCAGCCCTGCCGGAGTCCAACGCGCACCGGGAACAGGTCCGACTTACTGCTGGAAATACGAACCAGACTCCTGCTCCGGTCGTACAGGGACCGAACTGCCCTTAGCAAAGGGCCCCGAACCCCATACTCCCGGAGCACCCCCCACAGGACGCCACGAGGGACACGGTCGAATGCCTTCTCCAAATCCACAAAACACATGTGGACTGGTTGGGCAAACTCCCATGAACCCTCGAGCACCCGATGGAGAGTGTAGAGTTGGTCCAGCGTTCCACGACCGGGACGAAAACCGCATTGTTCCTCCTGGATCCGAGGTTCGACTATCGGCCGGATCCTCCTCTCCAGTACCCTGGAATAGACTTTCCCGGGGAGGCTGAGGAGTGTGATCCCCCTGTAGTTGGAGCACACCCTCCGGTCCCCCTTCTTGAAAAGAGGGACCACCACCCCGGTCTGCCAGTCCAGAGGCACTGTCCCCGACCGCCATGCGATGTTACAGAGACGTGTCAGCCATGACAGTCCCTGCACATCCAGAGACTTGAGGTACTCAGGGCGAATCTCATCCACCCCCGGAGCCCTGCCACCGAGAAGCTTGTCAACCACCTCGGTGACTTCAGCCCGGGTGATGGGCGAGTCCGCCTCTGAACACTCAGCCTCTGCCTCCTCAGTGGAAGACATGACGGCGGGATTGAGGAGATCCTCGAAGTATTCCTTCCACCGCCCGACGACATCCCCAGTCGAAGTCAACAGCTCCCCACCTCCACTGTAAACAGTGTTGGTGAAGCACTGCTTCCCCCTCCTGAGGCGCCGGACGGTTTGCCAGAATTTCCTCGGGGCCGACCGGTAGTCCTTCTCCATGGCCTCCCCGAACTCCTCCCAGACCCGAGTTTTTGCCTCCACAACGGCCCGGGCTGCGGCACGCCTGGCCTGCCGGTACCCGTCAGCTGCCTCAGGAGTCCTATGAGCTAGCAGCGCCCGATAGGACTCCTTCTTCAGCTTGACGGCATCCCTTACTTCCGGTGTCCACCACCGGGTTCGGGGATTACCGCCACGACAGGCACCAGAGACCCTGCGACCACAGCTCCGAGCAGCAGCTTTGACAATGGAGGTGGAGAACATGGTCCACTCGGACTCAATGTCTCCAGCATCCCCCGGGATCTGAGAGAAGCTCTCCCGGAGGTGGGAGTTGAAGACCGCACTGACAGAGGGCTCCGCCAGACGTTCCCAACAGACCCTCACAACCCGTTTGGGCCTGCCGAGTCTGTCCGGCTTCCTCCCCTGCCAGCGCATCCAACTCACCACCAGGTGGTGATCAGTTGACAGCTCAGCCCCTCTCTTCACCCGAGTGTCCAAGACACGCGGCCGGAGGTCAGATGACACAACTACAAAGTCGATCATCGACCTCCGACCTAGGGTGTCCTGGTGCCACGTGCACTTATGGACACCCCTGTGCTCGAACATGGTGTTCGTTATGGACAAACTGTAACTAGCACAGAAGTCCAATAACAGAACACCGCTCGGGTTCAGATCAGGGAGGCCGTTCCTCCCAATCACCCCCCTCCAGGTCTCACTGTCATTGCCCACGTGAGCGTTGAAGTCCCCCAGTAGAACAATGGAGTCCCCAGTCGGAGCACTGTCCAGCACCCCTCCCAGGGACTCCAAGAAGGCCGGGTACTCTGCACTGCTGTTCGGCCCGTAGGCCGAGACAACAGTCAGAGACCTGTCCCCAACCCGAAGGCGCAGGGACGCGACCCTCTCGTTCACCGGGGTGAACTCCAACACGTGGCGGCTGAGCTGTGGAGACGTGAGCAAGCCCACGCCAGCTCGCCGCCTCTCACCATGGGCAACTCCAGAAAAATGGAGAGTCCAGCCCCTTTCGAGGAGCTGGGTTCCAGAGCCCAAGCTGTGCGTGGAGGTGAGCCCGACTATATCTAGACGGTATCTCTCGACCTCCCGCACAAGCTCAGGCTCCTTCCCCCCCAGTGAGGTGACGTTCCACGTCCCAACGGTTAGAGTCCGTGTCTGGGGATCGGGTCGCCGAGGCCCCCGCCGTCGACTGCCGCCCGATCCACATGGCACCCGGCCCCTACGAGTCCTTCTGCGGGTGGTGGGTCCGCAGGAAGGCGGGCCCACGTCGTCCGTTCGGGCTATGCCCGGCCGAGCCCCGTGGGCCAAGGCTCGGCCACCAGGCGCTCTCTTGCGAGCCCCGACCCCAGGCCTGGCTCCAGGGTGGGGCCCCGGCTGCGCCTTGCCGGGCGACGTCACGGTCCTGTTTTTAAGACTTCTCATAAGGGCTTCTGAACTGCTTTTAGTCTGACCCGTCACCTGAGACCTGTTTGCCTTGGGTGACCCTACCAGGGGCATAAAGCCCCCGACAACATAGCTCCCAGGGTCATTCGGGCACTCAAACTCCCCCACCACGATAAGGTAGCAGTTCCAGGGGGAGTCATTCCGCCGTATGAAGTTTTTGTGACATTTTGGACCTCATACAGTGGTATGACGTTTTTGTGAAATTTTTGACCTTTTTGTGAAATTTTTGACCTCATACTGCGGTATAACGTATTTGCGACATTTTTGACCTCATTCCGCGGTATGACGTTTTTTTGACTTTTGTGACGTTTTTGACCTCATCACGCGATATGATGTTTTTGCGACATTTTAGACCTCATCACGCGATATGACGTTTTTGCGACATTTTAGACCTTTTTATGCAAGTTTTGACCTCATACCGCGGCATGATGTTTTTGTGACATTTTTTACCTTTTTGTGACATTTTTGACATCATTCCGCAGTATGACGTTTTGAGGCATTTTTGACATCATACTGCTGTATGAAGTTTTTGAGACATTTTTGACCTCATACCGCGGTATGCCGTTTTTGTGAAATTTTTGACCTCATACCGCGGTGTGACGTTTTTGATACATTTTTGACCTTTTTGTGACATTTTTGACATCATCCCGCGGTATGACGTTTTGAGGCATTTTTGACATCATACTGCGGTATGAAATTTTTGTGAGATTTTTGACATCATCCCGCGGTATGACGTTTTTGTGACATTTTTGACATCATCCCGCGGTATGACGTTTTTGTGACATTTTTGACATCATTCCGCGGTATGACGTTTTTGTGACATTTTGGACCTCATACAGCGGTATGACGTTTTTGTGACATTTTTGACCTTTTTGTGACATTTTTGACCTCATACCACGGAATCACGTATTTGCGACATTTTTGACCTCATCCCGCGGTATGACGTTTTTGTGACATTTTTGACATCATCCCGCGGTATGACGTTTTTGTGACATTTTTGACATCATCCCGCGGTACGACATTTTTGTGAAATTTTTGACCTTTTTATGCAAGTTTTGACCTCATACCGCGCATATGACGTTTTTGAGACATTTTTGACCTTTTTATGACATTTTTGACATCATTCCGCGGTGTGACGTTTTTGAGACATTTTTGACCTTTTTGTGACATTTTTGACCACATCCCACGATATGATGTTTTTGTGACATTTTTGATGTCATCCCGCGGAATGACGTTTTTTTTGACATTTTTGACATCATTCCGCGGTATAACGTTTTTGCGACAGTTTTGACCTTTTTGTGCATGTTTTGACATGATTCCGCGGTATGACGTTTTTGCGACATTTTTGACCTTTTTGTGACATTTTTCACCTCATACCGCGGTGTGACTTTTTTGTGAAATTTTTGACATCATTCCGCGATATGACATTTTTGTGACATTTTTGACATCATTCCGCGGGATGACGTTTTTGTGACATTTTTGACATCATTCCGTGGTATGACGTTTTTGTGACATTTTTGACATCATCCCGCCGTATGACGTTTTTGTGACATTTTTGACCTCATCCCGCGATATGACGTTTTTCGACATTTTTGACCTTTTTGTGCAAGTTTTGACCTCATACCGCGGTATGAAATTTTTGTGACATTTTTGACATCATTCCGCAGTATGACGTTTATGTGACAATTTTGACCTCATACCGCGGTGTGACGTTTTTGTGAAATTTTTGACCTCATACGTGACGTTTTTCGACATTTTTGACCTTTTTGTGACATTTTTGACATCATCCCGCAGTTTGACGTTTTTGTGACATTTTTGAAAACATTCCGCGGCATGACGTTTTTGTGACATTTTTTACCTCACACCGCGGTATGACGTTTTTGTGACATTTTTGACCTTTTTGTGACCTTTTTTTCCTCATACCGTGGAATGAAGTTTTTGTGACATTTTTGACATCATCCCGCCGTATTACGTTTTTGTGACATTTTTGACCTCATCACGCGGTATAACGTTTTTGTGACATTTTTGACCTCATACCGCGGTATGACGTTTGTGTGACATTTTTGACCTCATCCCGTGGTATGACATTTTTGTGACATTTTTGACCTCATACCGCGGAATGACGATTTTGAGACATTTTTGACCTTTTTGTGACATTTTTGACGACATTCCGCGGTATGACGTTTTTTTGACATTTTTGACATCATCCTGCCGTATGACGTTTTTGTAACATTTCGTGACTCTTGTGACGTTTTTGACCTCATACTGCGGTATGAAGTTTTCGCGACATTTTTGACCTCATGCCGCGGTATGACGTTTTTGTGACATTTTTGACCTTTTTGTGAAATTTTTGACATCATTCCACAGTATGCCGTTGATGTGACAATTTTGACCTTTTTGTGACATTTTTGACATCATTCCGCAGTATGACGTTTATGTGATATTTTTGACCTCATTCCACATTCCACAGTATGACGTTGATGTGACATTTTTGACCTTTTTGTGACATTTTTTACATGATTCCGCGGTGTGACGTTTTTGTGACATTTTTGACCTCATACCGCGGTATGCTGTTTTTGTGAAATTTTTGACTTCATACCGCAGTATGACGTTATTGTGACATTTTTGACCTTTTTGTGACATTTTTGACATCATTCCGCAGGATGACGTTTATGTGACATTTTTGACCTTTTTGTGACATTTTTTACATGATTCCGCGGTGTGACGTTTTTGTGACATTTTTGACCTCATACCGCGGTATGCTGTTTTTGTGAAATTTTTGACCTCATCCCGCGTCATGACGTTATTGTGACATTTTTGACCTCATTCCGCGGTTTGACCTTTTTGTGACATTTTTGACCTCATACCGCCGTATAACGTTTTTGTGAAAGTTTTGACCTCATCCCGCGGTATGACCTTTTTTTGAAATTTTTGACCTCATGAAATTTTCGTGACATTTTTGACCTCATACCGCGTTATGAAATTTTTTTGACATTTTTGACCTCATACCGCGGTATGATGTTTTCGTGACATTTTTGACCTTTTTGTGACGTTTTTGACATCATACCGCGGTATGACGATTTTGTGACGTTTTTGACCTCATACCGCGGTATGACGTTTTTGTGACATTTTTGACCTCATACCGCGGTGTGACTTTTATGTGACATTTATGACGTTTTTGTGACTTTTGTGACTTTTTTGACCTCATACCGCAGTATGATGTTTTTTTCACATTTTTGACCTCATACCGAGGTATGATGTTTTTGTGACATTTTTGACCACATCCCACGATATGACGTTTTTGTGACATTTTTGACCTCATCCCGCGGAATGACGTTTTTTTTGACATTTTTGACATCATTCCGCGGTATAACGTTTTTGCGACAGTTTTGACCTTTTTGTGCATGTTTTGACATGATTCCGCGGTATGACGTTTTTGCGACATTTTTGACCTTTTTGTGACATTTTTGACCTCATACCGCGGTATGACTTTTATGTGACATTTTTTACCTTTTTGTGACGTTTTTGACCTCAGACCGCGGTATGACGTTTTTGTGACATTTTTGACCTCATACCGTGGTATGACGTTTTTGTGTGATTTTTGACCTCATACCGCGGCATGAAATTTTTGCGACATTTTTGACCTCATTCCTCGGTTTGACTTTTATGTGACATTTTTGACCTTTTTGTGACATTTTCGACCATTTTGTGACGTTTTTGACATCAGACTTCGGTATGACGTTTTTGTGACATTTTTGACCTCATACCATTGTATTACGTTTTTGTGACATTTTTGACTTTTTTGTGACATTTTTGACATCATCCCGCGGTGTGACGTTTTGGAGGCATTTTTGACCTCATCCCGCGGTATGACCTTTTTGTGACATTTTTGACCTCATACCGCGGTATCACTTTTATGTGACATTTTTGACCTTTTTGTGACGTTTTTGACCTCATACCGCGGTATAACGTTTTTGAGACATTTTTGACCTTTTTGTGGCATTTTTGACATCATCCGGCGGTATGACGTTTTTGTGACATTTTTGACCTTTTTGTGACATTTTTGACATCATCCCGCCGTATGACGTTTTTGTGACATTTTTGACCTCATCCCGCGGTATGACGTTGTTGTGACATTTTTGACCTCACACCACGGTATCACGTTTTTGAGACATTTTTGACCTTTTGGTGACATTTTTGACTTCATCCCGCGGTATGACGTTTTTGTGACATTTTTGACCTCACCTGACGTGTTCGTGACGTTTTTGACCTCATACCGTGGTATGATGTTTTTATGACATTTTTGACCTCATCCCGCGGTATGACGTTTTTGTGACATTTTTGACCTCATCCTGCGGTATGACGTTTTTGTGACAAAGTTGATCTTTTTGTGACATTTTTTACTTTCTACCACGGTATGACGTTTTTGTGACATTTTTGACCTCATCCCGCGATATGACGTTTTTGTGACATTTTTGACCTCATCCCGCGAAATGACGTCTTTGCGACATTTTTGACCTTTTTGTGCAAGTTTTGACATCATTCCGCGCTATGACGTTTTTTTGACATTTTTGACATCATACTGCGGAATGAAATTTTTGTGACATTTTTGACATCATCGCGCGGTATGACATTTTTGTGACATTTTTGACAACATTCCGCGGCATGAAGTTTTTGTGACATTTTTGACTTCATACCGCTTTATGAATTTTTTGTGATATTTTTGACCTTTTTCGAACATTTTTGACCTCATTCCGCGGTATGACGTTTTTCACCTGTTTTTGACATTTTTGACATGATCCCGCGGTATGACATTTTTGTGACATTTTTTACCTCATACCGTGGTATGACTTTTTTGTGAAATTTTTGACAACATTCCGCGGTATGACGTTTTTGTGACATTTTTGACCTCATCCCGCGATGTGACGTTTTTGTGACATTTTTGACCTCATCCCGCGGAATGACGATTTTGAGACATTTTTGACGTTTTTGTGACATTTTTGACGACATTCCGCGATATGACGTTTTTGTGACATTTTTGACATCATTCCGCGGTGTGACGTTTTTGTGACATTTTTGACATCATACCGTGGTATGACGTTTTTGTGACATTCTTGACCTTTTTGTGACTTTTTTGACATCATCCCGCCGTATGACATTTTTGTGACATTTTTGACTTCATACCGCTTTATGACTTTTTTGTGACATTTTTGACCTTCTTCGAACATTTTTGGCCTCATTCCGCGGTATGACGTTTTTGAGACATTTTTGACCTGTTTTTGACATTTTTGACATGATTCCGCGGTATGACGTTTTTGTGACATTTTTGACCTCATCCCGCGATGTGACGTTTTTTTGACATTTTTGTCCTCATACCGCGGTATGACGTTTTTTTGACTTTTGTGACGTTTTGACCTCATACCGCGGTATGACGTTTTTGTGACATTTTTGACCTAATTCCCGCGGTATGTTTTTTTGACATTTTTGAACTCATACCGCGGTATCACGTTTTTGAGACATTTTTGACGTTTTTGTGACATTTTTGACATCATCCCGCGGTGTGACGTTTTTGAGGCATTTTTGACCTCATCCCGCGGTATGAAATTTTTGTGACGTTTTTTACCTCATACCGCGGTATGACTTTTATGTGAAATTTTTGACATTTTTGTGACATTTTTTGCTTCAGACCGCTTTCTGATTTTTTTGTGACATTTCTGTCTTCATGCCGCTGTATGACGTTTTTGTGACCTTTTTGACCTTATTCTGAGATTTATGACCTCATACTGCGGTATGAAATGTTTGTGACATTTTCGACATCATCCCGCGGTATGACGTTTTTGTGACATTTTTGACAACATTCCGTGGCATGACGTTTTTGTGACATTTTTGACATCATCCCGAGGTATGATATTTTTGTGACATTTTTGACAACATTCCGCGGTATGACGTTTTTGTGACATTTTTGACCTCAGACTGCGGTATGACCTTTTTTGCGACATTTTTGATCTCATTCCGCGGAATGACGTTTTTTTTTGACATTTTTGACCTCATACCGCGGTATGAAATTTTTGTGACACTTTTGACCTCAGACCGCAGTATGACGTTTTTGTGAAATTTTTGACCTCATCCCGCGGTATGACCTTTTTCTGAGATTTTTGACCTCATACCGCGTTATTACGTTTTTGAGACAGTTTTGACCTTTTCGTGCACGTTTTGACATCATTCTGCGGTATGACGTTTTTGTGACATTTTTGACCTTTTTGTGACATTTTTGACATCATTCCGCAGTATGACGTTTTTGTGAAATTTTTGACCTTTTTGTGACATTTTTGAGATCATAATGTGGTATGAAATTTTTGTGACATTTTTTACATCATCTCGCGGTATGACATTTTTGTGACATTTTTGACAACATTCCGCGGTATGACGTTTTTTTGACATTTTTGACCTCATACCGCGGTATGAAATTTTTGTGACATTTTTGACCTCAGACCGCGGTTTGACGTTTTTGTGAAATTTTTGACCTCATACCGCGGTATGACCTTATTCTGAGATTTTTGACCTCATACCGCGTTATTTCGTTTTTGAGACAGTTTTGACCTTTTTGTGCAAGTTTTTACATCATTCCGCGGAATGACCTTTTTTTTTAGCATTTTTGACCTTTTTGTGACATTTTTGAAATCATTCCGCAGAATGACGTTTATGTGACATTTTTGACCTCATACCGCGGTATAACGTTTTTGTGACATTTTTGACCTCATACCGCGGTGTGACATTTTTGAGACATTTTTGACCTTTTTGTGACATTTTTTACATCATCCCGCGGAATGACATTTCTGTGACATTTTTGACAACATTCCGCGGTGTGACGTCTTTGTGACATTTTTGACCTCAGACTGCGGTATGACCTTTTTTGCGACATTTTTGACCTCATTCCGCGGAATGACGTTTTTTTGACATTTTTGACCTCATTCCGCGGAATGACGTTTTTTTGACATTTTTGACCTCATACCGCGGTATGAAATTTTTGTGACATTTTTGACCTCAGACCGCGGTATGACGTTTTTGTGACATTTTTGACCTCAGACCGCGGTATGACGTTTTTGTGAAATTTTTGACCTCATCCCGCGGTATGACCTTTTTCTGAGATTTTTGACCTCATACCGCGTTATTTCGTTTTTGAGACAGTTTTGACCTTTTTGTGCAAGTTTTTACATCATTCCGCGGTATGACCTTTTTTTTAGCATTTTTGACCTTTTTGTGACATTTTTGAAATCATTCCGCAGAATGACGTTTATGTGACATTTTTGACCTCATACCGCGGTGTGACATTTTTGAGACATTTTTGGCCTTTTTGTGAAATTTTTTACATCATCCCGCGGTATGACGTTTTTGTGACATTTTTGACCTCAGACTGCGGTATGACCTTTTTTGCGACATTTTTGACATCATTCCGCGGAATGACGTTTTTTTGACATTTTTGACCTCATACCGTGGTATGAAATTTTTGTGACATTTTTGACCACATCCCGCGATATGTTTTTGTGACATTTTTGACCTCATCCCACGGTATGACGTTTTTGTGACATTTTTGACCTCATCCCGCAATCTGACGTTTTTGCGACATTTTTGACCTTTTTGTGCAAGTTTTGACATCATTCCGCGGTATGACGTGTTTGTGACATTTTTGACCTGTTTGTGACATTTTTGACATCATTCCGCAGTATGACATTTTTGTGAAATTTTTGATCTTTTAGTGACATTTTTGAGATCATACTGTGGTATGAAATTTTCTTGACATTTTTGACCTCATTCCGCGGTATGACGTTTTCGTGACATTTTTGACATCATACCGCGATATGACGTTTTTCTGACATTTTTTACCTCATCCCGCGGAATGACGTTTTTGTGACATTTTTGACCTTTTTGTGACATTTTTGACCTCATACCGCGGTATGACGTTTTTGTGACATTTTTGACTTCACACCGCGGTATGACATTTTTGTGACATTTTTGAACTCATACCATGGCATGACGTTTTTGTGAAATTTTTGACCTTTTTGTGACCTGTTTGACCTCATCCCGTGGTATGATGTTTTTGTGACATTTTTGAACTTTTTGTGACATTTTTGACATGATTCCGCGGTATGACGTTTTTGTGACATTTTAGACCTCATACCGCGGTATGACTTTTTTGTGACATTTTTGACCTTATACCGCGGTATTACGTTTTTGTGATATTTTTGACTTCATCCCGCAGTATATCGTTTTTGTGACATTTTTGACCTCATACCGCGGAGTGACGATTTTGAGACATTTTTGACCTTTTTGTGACATTTTTGACGACATTCCGCGGTATGACGTTTTTCATACATTCTTGACCTTTTTGTGACATTTTTGACATCATCCCGTGGTGTGATGTTTTCGAGGAATTTTAAACCGCACTCCGCGGTATGACGTTTTTGTGACATTTTTGACCTCATCCCGCGGTATGACGTTTTTGTGACATTTTTGACATCATTCCGCGGTATGACGTTTTTGAGACATTTCTGATCTTTTTATGACATTTTTTACATGATCCCGCGGTATGACGTTTTTGTGACATTTTTGACCTTTTTGTGACATTTTTGACTTCATACCGCGGTATAGCGTTTTTGTGAAATTTCTGACCTCATCTCGTGGTATGACCTTTTTCTGACATTTTTGACCTCATACCGCGGTATGAATTTTTTGAGACATTTTTGACCTTTTTATGACATTTTTGACATGATCCCGCGGTATGACGTTTTTGTGACATTTTTGACCTCATACCGCGGTGTGACGTTTTTGTGAAATTTTTGACCTCATACCGCGGAATGAAATTTTTGTGACATTTTTGACCTCATCCCGCGGAATGACGTTTTTGTGACATTTTTGACCTCATCTGACGTTTTGGTGACTTTTTTGACCTCATCCCGCGGAATGACGTTTTCGTTACATTTTTGACCTCAAACCGCGGTATGACGTTTTTGTGACATTTTTGACCTTATATCACGGTATGACGTTTTTGTGACATTTTTGACCTTATATCACGGTATGACGTTTTTGTGACATTTTTGACCTCATCCCGCGGTATGACGTTTTTGTGACATTTTTGACCTCATACCGCGGTATGACGTTTTTGTGACATTTTTGACCTCATCCCGCGGTAGAACGTTTTTGTGAAATTTTTGACATCAGATCGCGGTATGACGTTTTTGTGACATTTTTGACCTCATCTGACGTTTTTGTGACATTTTTGACCTCATCCCGCGGAATGACGTTTTTGTGAAATTTTTGACCTCATAACGCGGTATGACGTTTTCGTGACATGTTTGACCTCATTCCGCGGTATGACGTTTTTATGACTTTTTTGACCTCATCCCGCGGTATGACGTTTTTGTGACATTTTTGATCTTTTTGTGACATTTTTGACCTTATACCACGGTATGACGTTTTTGTGACATTTTTGACCTCATCCCGCGATATGACGTTTTTGTGACATTTTTGACCTCATGCCGCGGTATCACGTTTTTGAGACATTTTTGACCTTTTTGTGACATTTTTGACGTCATCCCGCGGTATAACATTTTTGCGACATTTTTGACCTTTTTGTGACCTTTTTGTGACATTTTTGACATCATCCCGCGGTGTGACGTTTTTGAGGCATTTTTGACCTCATCCCGCGGTATGATGTTTTTGTGACATTTTTGACCTCATGCCGCGGTATCACGTTTTTGAGACATTTTTGACCTTTTTGTGAGATTTTTGACATCATCCCGCGGTGTGACGTTTTTGAGGCATTTTTGACCTCATCCCGCGGTATGACGTTTTTGTGACATTTTTTTACCTCATCTGACGTTTTTGAGACATTTCTGACATCATAACGTGGTATGGCGTTTTATGACATTTTTGACCTCATCCCGCGGATTGACGTTTTTGTGACATTTTTGATCTTTTTGTGACATTTTTGACCTTCTACCACGGTATGACGTTGTTGTGACATTTTTGACATCATCCAGCAGTATGACGCTTTTGAGGAATTTTTGACCTCATCCTGCGGTATGACGTTATTGTGACATTTTTGACTTCATACCGCGGTATTAAAATTTTGTGACATTTTTGACCTCATACCGCGGTATTGCGTTTTTTTGACATTTTTGACATCATCCCGCGGTATGACGTTTTTGTGACATTTTTCACAACATTTCGCGGCATGACGGTTTTGTGACATTTTTGACCTCATACCGCGGTCTGACCTTTTTTGCGACATTTTTTACCTAATACCGTGGTATGACGTTTTTGTGAATTTTTTGACCTCATACCGCGGTATAACGTTTTTGTGGCATTTTTTGACCTTTTTGTAACATTTTTTACATGATTCCGCGGTATGACGTTTTTGTGACAATTTTGGCCTCATACCGCGGAAAGACGTTTTTCTGACATTTTTGACATTGTCCAGCGGTATGACGTTTTTTTGACATTTTTGAAATCATTCCGCGGCATGAAGTTTTTGTGACATTTTGGACCTCATACAGCGGTATGACGTATTTGCGACATTTTTGACCTCATCCCGCGGTATGACGTTTTTGTGACTTTTGTGACGTTTTTGACCTCATCACACGATATGACGTTTTTGCGACATTTTTGACCTCATCCCGCGGTATGACGTTTTTGTGACTTTTGTGACGTTTTTGACCTCATCACACGATATGACGTTTTTGCGACATTTTAGACCTCATCCCGCGGTATGACGTTTTTGTGACTTTTGTGACGTTTTTGACCTCATCACACGATATGACGTTTTTGCGACATTTTAGACCTCATCACGCGATATGACGTTTTTTTGACATTTTTGAAATCATTCCGCCGTATGAAGTTTTTGTGACATTTTGGACCTCATACAGCGGTATGACGTTTTTGTGACATTTTTGACCTCATCCCGTGGTATGACATTTTTGTGACATTTTTGACCTCATACCGCGGAATGACGATTTTGAGACATTTTTGACCTTTTTGTGACATTTTTGACGACATTCCGCGGTATGACGTTTTTTTGACATTTTTGACATCATCCTGCCGTATGACGTTTTTGTAACATTTCGTGACTCTTGTGACGTTTTTGACCTCATACTGCGGTATGAAGTTTTCGCGACATTTTGGACCTCATGCCGCGGTATGACGTTTTTGTGACATTTTTGACCTTTTTGTGAAATTTTTGACATCATTCCACAGTATGACGTTGATGTGACATTTTTGACCTTTTTGTGACATTTTTGACATCATTCCGCAGTATGACGTTTATGTGATATTTTTGACCTCATTCCACATTCCACAGTATGACGTCTATGTGACATTTTTGACCTTTTTGTGACATTTTTGACATGATTCCGCGGTGTGACGTTTTTGTGACATTTTTGACCTCATACCGCGGTATGCTGTTTTTGTGAAATTTTTGACCTCATTCCGCAGTATGACGTTATTGTGACATTTTTGACCTTTTTGTGACATTTTTGACATCATTCCGCAGGATGACGTTTATGTGACATTTTTGACCTCATCCCGCGTCATGACGTTATTGTGACATTTTTATCAACATCCCGCTGTGTGACGTTTTTGAGGCATTTTTGACATCATCCTTTTTTTTGACTTTTATGTGACATTTTTGACCTCATTCCGCGGTTTGACCTTTTTGTGACATTTTTGACCTCATACCGCCGTATAACGTTTTTGTGAAAGTTTTGACCTCATCCCGCGGTATGACCTTTTTTTGAAATTTTTGACCTCATGAAATTTTCGTGACATTTTTGACCTCATACCGCGTTATGAAATTTTTTTGACATTTTTGACCTCATACCGCGGTATGATGTTTTCGTGACATTTTTGACCTTTTTGTGACGTTTTTGACATCATACCGCGGTATGACGATTTTGTGACGTTTTTGACCTCATACCGCGGTATGACGTTTTTGTGACATTTTTGACCTCATACCGCGGTGTGACTTTTATGTGACATTTATGACGTTTTTGTGACTTTTGTGACTTTTTTGATCTCATACCGCAGTATGATGTTTTTTTCACATTTTTGACCTCATACCGAGGTATGATGTTTTTGTGACATTTTTGACCACATCCCACGATATGACGTTTTTGTGACATTTTTGACCTCATCCCGCGGAATGACGTTTTTTTTGACATTTTTGACATCATTCCGCGGTATAACGTTTTTGCGACAGTTTTGACCTTTTTGTGCATGTTTTGACCTCATACCGCGGTATGACTTTTATGTGACATTTTTGACCTTTTTGTGACGTTTTTGACCTCAGACCGCGGTATGACGTTTTTGTGACATTTTTGACCTCATACCGTGGTATGACGTTTTTGTGTGATTTTTGACCTCATACCGCGGCATGAAATTTTTGCGACATTTTTGACCTCATACCGCGGTTTGACTTTTATGTGACATTTTTGACCTTTTTGTGACATTTTCGACCATTTTGTGACGTTTTTGACCTCAGACTTCGGTATGACGTTTTTGTGACATTTTTGACCTCATACCATTGTATTACGTTTTTGTGACATTTTTGACGTTTTTGAGGCATTTTTGACGTCATACCGCGGTATAACGTTTTTGAGACATTTTTGACCTTTTTGTGGAATTTTTGACAACATCCGGCGGTATGACGTTTTTGTGACATTTTTGACCTTTTTGTGACATTTTTGACATCATCCCGCCGTATGACGTTTTTGTGACATTTTTGACCTCATCCCACGGTATGACGTTTTTGTGACATTTTTGACCTCACCCCACGGTATCACGTTTTTTAGACATTTTTGACCTTTTGGTGACATTTTTGACTTCATCCCGCGGTATGACGTTTTTGTGACATTTTTGACCTCACCTGACGTGTTCGTGACGTTTTTGACCTCATACCGTGGTATGATGTTTTTATGACATTTTTGACCTCATCCCGCGGTATGACGTTTTTGAGGCATTTTTGACCTCATCCCGCGGTATGAAATTTTTGTGACATTTTTTACCTCATACCGCGGTATGACTTTTATATGAAATTTTTGACATTTTTGTGACATTTTTTGCTTCAGACCGCTTTCTGATTTTTTTGTGACATTTCTGTCTTCATCCCGCTGTATGACGTTTTTGTGACCTTTTTGACCTTATTCTGAGATTTATGACCTCAAAATGCGGTATGAAATGTTTGTGACATTTTCGACATCATCCCGCGGTATGACGTTTTTTTGACATTTTTGACAACATTCCGTGGCATGACGTTTTTGTGACATTTTTGACATCATCCCGCGGTATGATATTTTTGTGACATTTTTGACAACATTCCGCGGTATGACGTTTTTGTGACATTTTTGACCTCAGACTGCGGTATGACCTTTTTTGTGACATTTTTGACCTCATTCCGCGGAATGACGTTTTTTTGACATTTTTGACCTCATACCGCGTTATTTCGTTTTTGAGACAGTTTTGACCTTTTTGTGCAAGTTTTGACATCATTCCGCGGTATGACCTTTTTTTTTTAGCATTTTTGACCTTTTTGTGACATTTTTGAAATCATTCCGCAGAATGACGTTTATGTGACATTTTTGACCTCATACCGCGGTGTGACATTTTTGAGACATTTTTGGCCTTTTTGTGATATTTTTGACATCATCCCGCGGTATGACATTTTTGTGACATTTTTGACAACATTCCGCGGTATGACGTTTTTGTGACATTTTTGACCTCAGACTGCGGTATGACCTTTTTTGCGACATTTTTGACCTCATTCCGCGGAATGACGTTTTTTTGACATTTTTGACCTCATACCGCGGTATGAAATTTTTGTGACATTTTTGACCTCAGACCGCGGTATGACGTTTTTGTGAAATTTTTGACCTCATCCCGCGGTATGACCTTTTTCTGAGATTTTTGACCTTTTTGTGACATTTTTGAAATCATTCCGCAGAATGACGTTTATGTGACATTTTTGACCTCATACCGCGGTATAACGTTTTTGTGACATTTTTGACCTCATACCGCGGTGTGACATTTTTGAGACATTTTTGACCTTTTTGTGACATTTTTGACATCATCCCGCGGTATGACATTTTTGTGACATTTTTGACAACATTCCGCGGTATGACGTTTTTGTGACATTTTTGACCTCAGACTGCGGTATGACCTTTTTTGCGACATTTTTGACCTCATCCCGCGGAATGACGTTTTTTTGACATTTTTGACCTCATACCGCGGTATGAAATTTTTGTGACATTTTTGACCTCATACCGCGTTATTTCGTTTTTGAGACAGTTTTGACCTTTTTGTGCAAGTTTTGACATCATTCCGCGGTATCACCTTTTTTTTTAGCATTTTTGACCTTGTTGTGACATTTTTGAAATCATTCCGCAGAATGACGTTTATGTGACATTTTTGACCTTATACAGCGGTATAGCCTTTTTGTGACATTTTTGACCTCATACCGCAGTGTGACATTTTTGAGACATTCATGACATTTTTGTGACATTTTTGACAACATTCCACGGTATGACGTTTTTGTGACATTTTTGACCTCAGACTGCGGTATGACCTTTTTTGCAACATTTTTGACCTCATTCCGCGGAATGACGTATTTTTGACATTTTTGACCTCATACCGCGGTATGAAATTTTTGTGACATTTTTGACCTCAGACCGCGGTATGACGTTTTTGTGAAATTTTTGACCTCATTACGCGGTGTGACATTTTTGAGACATTTTTGACCTTTTTGTGACATTTTTGACATCATCCCGCGGTATGACGTTTTTGAGACATTTTTGACATCATAGTGCGGAATGAAATTTTTGTGACATTTTTGACATCATGCCGCGGAATGACGTTTTTGAGACATTTTTGACATCATACTGCGGTATGACGTTTTTGTGACATTTTTGACAACATTCCGCGGCATGACATTTTTGTGACATTTTTGACCTCATACCACGGTATGACGTTTTTGTGACATCTTTGACCCTTTTGTGAATTTTTTTACATCATCCCGCCGTATGACTTTTTTGTGACATTTTTGACCTCATCCCGCGGTATGACGTTTTTGTGACATTTTTGACCTCATTCCGCGGTATGACTTTTATGTGACATTTTTGACCTTTTTTTGACATTTTTGACCTTTTTGTGACATTTTTGACATGATTCCGCGGTATGACGTTTTTGTGACATTTTAGACCTCATACCGCGGTATGACTTTTTTGTGAAATTTTTGACATTCCGCGATATGACGTTTTTGTGACATTTTTGACCTTATACCACGGTATTACGTTTTTGTGATATTCTTGACTTCATCCCGCAGTATATCGTTTATGTGACATTTTTGACCTCATACCGGGGAGTGACGATTTTGAGACATTTTTGACCTTTTTGTGACATTTTTGACGACATTCTGCGGTATGACGTTTTTGTGACATTCTTGACATCATCCTGCCGTGTGACGTTTTTGTGACATTTTTGACCTTTTTGTGACATTTCTGACATCATCCCGCCGAATGACGTCTTTGAGGCATTATTGACCTTATCCCGCGGTAGGATGTTTTTGTGACATTTTTGACTTTTCTGTGACATTTTTGACCTCATACTGCGGTATAACGTTTTTGTGACATTTTTGACCTTTTTGTGACATTTTTGACATCATCCCGTGGTGTGACGTTTTTGAGGCATTTTTAACCTCACTCCGCGGTATGACGTTTTTGTGACATTTTTGACCTCATCCCGCGGTATGACGTTTTTGTGACATTTTTGACATCATTCCGCGGTATGACGTTTTTGTGACATTTTTGACCTCATACCGCGGTATGACGATTTTGTCGCAATTTTGACATTTTTTTTGACATTTTTTACCCCATACTGCGGGATAACGTTTTTGTGAAATTTCTGACCTCATCCCGCGGTATGACCTTTTTCTGAGATTTTTAACCTCATACCGTGGTATGATGTTTTTGTGACATTTTTGACCTCATCTGACGTTTTTGTGACATTTTTGACCTCATCCCGCGGTATGACGTTTTTGTGACATTTTTGACCTCATACCGCGGTATTATTATTATTTGACATTTTTGACCTTTTTGTGACATTTTTGACCTTTTTGTGACGTTTTTTACATGATTCCGCGGTATGACGTTTTTGTGAAATTTTTGACCTCATCCCGCTGTTTGACGTTTTTGGGACATTTTTGACCTTTTTGTGACAGTTTTGACATGATTCTGCGGTATGACGTTTTTGTGAAATTTGTGACCTCATCCCGCGCTATGACTTTTTTCTGAGATTTTTGACCTCAATTTTTGAGACATTTTTGACCTTTTTTTGACATTTTTGACATGATCCCGCGGTATGACGTTTTTTTGACATTTTTGACCTTTTTGTTACATTTTTGAACTCATACCGAGGTATGACATCTTTGTGACATTTTTGACATCATTCCGTGGAATGACGTTTTCGTGACATTTTTGACCTGATCCCACGGTATGATGTTTTTGTGACATTTTTGACCTCATACCGCGGTATGACGTTTTTGTGACATTTTTGACCTCATACCGTGGTATGACGTTTTTGTGACATTTTTGAAATTTTTGTGACATTTTAGACCTCATACTGCGGTATTACGTTTTTGTGACATTTTTGACTCAATCCCGCGGTATAACGTTTTTGTGCCATTTTTTACCTAATACCGCGGTATAAAGTTTTTGTGACATTTTTGACCTTTTTCTGACATTTTTGAACTCATACCGCGGAATGAAATTTTTATGACATTTTTGACATCATCCCGCGGTATGACGTTTTTGTGACATTTTTGACATCATCCCGCGGTATGACGTTTTTATCACATTTTTGACCTCATGCCGCGGTATGACGTTTTTGTGACATTTTTGACCTCATCCCGCGGTATGACGTTTTCGTGACATTTTTGACATCATACCGCGGTATGACGTTTTTCTGACATTTTTGACCATCTTCCCGCGGTATGACGTTTTTCTGACATTTTTGACCATCTTCCCGCGGAATGACATTTTTGTGACATTTTTGACCTTTTTGTGACGTTTTTGACCTCATACCGCGGTATGACGTTTTTGTGACATTTTTGACCTTTTTGTGACATTTTTGACATGATTCCGCGGTATGACGTTTTTGTGACATTTTTGACCTCATACCGCGGTATGACTTTTTTGTGAAATTTTTGACATTCCGCGGTATGACGTTTTTGTGACATTTTTGACCTTATACCGCGGTATTACGTTTTTGTGATATTTTTGACTTCATCCCGCAATATATCGTTTTTGAGACATTTTTGACCTTTTTGTGATATTTTTGACGACATTCCGCGGTATGACGTTTTTGTGACATTCTTGACATCATCCTGCCGTGTGACGTTTTTGTGACATTTTTGACCTTTTTGTGACATTTTTGACATCATCCCGCCGAATGACGTCTTTGAGGCATTATTGACCTTATCCCGCGGTAGGATGTTTTTGTGACATTTTTGACTTTTTTGTGACATTTTTGACCTCATACTGCGGAATAACGTTTTTGTGACATTTTTGACCTTTTTGTGACATTTTTGACATCATCCCGTGGTGTGACGTTTTTGAGGTACTTTTAACTGCACTCCGCGGTATGACGTTTTTGTGACATTTTTTACCTCATCCCGCGGTATGACGTTTTTGTGACATTTTTGACATCATTCCGCGGTATGACGTTTTTGAGACATTTTTGATCTTTTTATGACATTTTTGACATGATCCCGCGGTATGAGGTTTTTGTGACATTTTTGACCTTTTTGTGACATTTTTGACCTCATACCGCGGTATAACGTTTTTGTGAAATTTCTGACCTCATCCCGCGGTATGACCTTTTTCTGACATTTTTGACATCATACCGCGGTATGAAATTTTTGAGACATTTTTGACCTTTTTATGACATTTTTGATATGATCCCGCGATATGACGTTTTTGTGACATTTTTGACCTCATACCGCGGAATGAATTTTTTGTGACATTTTTGAAATCATTCCGCAGAATGACGTTTATGTGACATTTTTGACCTCATACCACGGTATAACCTTTTTGTGACATTTATGACCTCATACCGCGGTGTGACATTTTTGAGACATTTATGACATTTTTGTGACATTTTTGACAACATTCCGCGGTATGACGTTTTTGTGACATTTTTGACCTCAGACTGCGGTATGACCTTTTTTGCGACATTTTTGACCTCATTCCGCGGAATGACGTATTTTTGACATTTTTGACCTCATACCGCGGTATGAAATTTTTGTGACATTTTTGACCTCAGACCGCGGTATGACGTTTTTGTGAAATTTTTGACCTCATCCCGCGGTATGACCTTTTTCTGAGATTTTTGACTTCATACCGCGTTATTTCGTTTTTGAGACAGTTTTGACCTTTTTGTGCAAGTTTTGACATCATTCCGCGGTATGACCTTTTTTTAGCATTTTTGACCTTTTTGTGACATTTTTGAAATCATTCCGCAGAATGAGGTTTATGTGACATTTTTGACCTCATACCGCGGTATAACGTTTTTGTGAAGTTTTTGACCTCATAATGCGGTGTGACATTTTTGAGACATTTTTGACCTTTTTGTGACATTTTTGACATCATCCCGCGGTATGACGTTTTTGAGACATTTTTGACATCATAGTGCGGAATGAAATTTTTGTGACATTTTTGACATCATCCCGCGGAATGACGTTTTTGAGACATTTTTGACATCATACTGCGATATGACGTTTTTGTGACATTTTTGACAACATTCCGCGGCATGACATTTTTGTGACATTTTTGACCTCATAACACGGTATGACGTTTTTGTGACATCTTTGACCCTTTTGTGAATTTTTTTACATCATCCCGCCGTATGACTTTTTTGTGACATTTTTGACCTCATCCCGCGGTATGACGTTTTTGTGACATTTTTGACCTCATTCCGCGGTATGACTTTTATGTGACATTTTTGACCTTTTTTTGACATTTTTGACCTTTTTGTGACATTTTTGACATGATTCCTCGGTATGACATTTTTGTGACATTTTAGACCTCATACCGCGGTATGACTTTTTTGTGAAATTTTTGACATTCCGCGATATGACGTTTTTGTGACATTTTTGACCTTATACCACGGTATTACGTTTTTGTGATATTCTTGACTTCATCCCGCAGTATATCGTTTTTGTGACATTTTTGACCTCATACCGGGGAGTGACGATTTTGAGACATTTTTGACCTTTTTGTGACATTTTTGACGACATTCTGCGGTATGACGTTTTTGTGACATTCTTGACATCATCCTGCCGTGTGACGTTTTCGTGACATTTTTGACCTTTTTGTGACATTTCTGACATCATCCCGCCGAATGACGTCTTTGAGGCATTATTGACCTTATCCCGCGGTAGGATGTTTTTGTGACATTTTTGACTTTTTTGTGACATTTTTGACCTCATACTGCGGTATAACGTTTTTGTGACATTTTTGACCTTTTTGTGACATTTTTGACATCATCCCGTGGTGTGACGTTTTTGAGGCATTTTTAACCTCACTCCGCGGTATGACGTTTTTGTGACATTTTTGACCTCATCCCGCGGTATGACGTTTTTGTGACATTTTTGACATCATTCCGCGGTATGACGTTTTTGTGACATTTTTGACCTCATACCGCGGTATGACGTTTTTGTCGCAATTTTGACATTTTTTTTGACATTTTTTACCCCATACTGCGGGATAACGTTTTTGTGAAATTTCTGACCTCATCCCGCGGTATGACCTTTTTCTGAGATTTTTAACCTCATACCGTGGTATGATGTTTTTGTGACATTTTTGACCTCATCTGACGTTTTTGTGACATTTTTGACCTCATCCCGCGGTATGACGTTTTTGTGACATTTTTGACCTCATACCGCGGTATTATTATTATTTTACATTTTTGACCTTTTTGTGACATTTTTGACCTTTTTGTGACGTTTTTTACATGATTCCGCGGTATGACGTTTTTGTGAAATTTTTGACCTCATCCCGCTGTTTGACGTTTTTGGGACATTTTTGACCTTTTTGTGACAGTTTTGACATGATTCTGCGGTATGACGTTTTTGTGAAATTTGTGACCTCATCCCGCGCTATGACTTTTTTCTGAGATTTTTGACCTCAATTTTTGAGACATTTTTGACCTTTTTTTGACATTTTTGACATGATCCCGCGGTATGACGTTTTTTTGACATTTTTGACCTTTTTGTTACATTTTTGAACTCATACCGAGGTATGACATCTTTGTGACATTTTTGACATCATTCCGTGGAATGACGTTTTTGTGACATTTTTGACCTGATCCCACGGTATGATGTTTTTGTGACATTTTTGACCTCATACCGCGGTATGACGTTTTTGTAACATTTTTGACCTCATACCGTGGTATGACGTTTTTGTGACATTTTTGAAATTTTTGTGACATTTTAGACCTCATACTGCGGTATTACGTTTTTGTGACATTTTTGACTCAATCCCGCAGTATAACGTTTTTGTGCCATTTTTGACCTTTTTCTGACATTTTTGAACTCATACCGCGGAATGAAATTTTTATGACATTTTTGACATCATCCCGCGGTATGACGTTTTTGTGACATTTTTGACATCATCCCGCGGTATGACGTTTTTATCACATTTTTGACCTCATGCCGCGGTATGACGTTTTTGTGACATTTTTGACCTCATCCCGCGGTATGACGTTTTCGTGACATTTTTGACATCATACCGCGGTATGACGTTTTTCTGACATTTTTGACCTCATCCCGCGGAATGACATTTTTGTGACATTTTTGACCTTTTTGTGACGTTTTTGACCTCATACCGCGGTATGACGTTTTTGTGACATTTTTGACTTCATACCGCGGTCTGACATTTTTGTGACATTTTTGAACTCATACCATGGCATGACGTTTTTGTGAAATTTTTGACCTTTTTGTGACCTGTTTCACCTCATCCCGCGGTATGACGTTTTTGTGACAATTTTGACCTCATTCCGCGGTATGACTTTTATGTGACATTTTTGACCTTTTTTTGACATTTTTGACCTTTTTGTGACGTTTTTGACATGATTCCGCGGAATGACGTTTTTGTGATATTTTTGACCTCATACCGCGGTATGACGTTTTTGTGACATTTTTGACCTTTTTGTGACATTTTTGACATGATTCCGCGGTATGACGTTTTTGTGACATTTTTGACCTCATACCGCGGTGTGACTTTTTTGTGAAATTTTTGACATTCCGCGGTATGACGTTTTTGTGACATTTTTGACCTTATACCGCGGTATTACGTTTTTGTGATATTTTTGACTTCATCCCGCAATATATCGTTTTTGAGACATTTTTGACCTTTTTGTGATATTTTTGACGACATTCCGCGGTATGACGTTTTTGTGACATTCTTGACATCATCCTGCCGTGTGACGTTTTTGTGACATTTTTGACCTTTTTGTGACATTTTTGACATCATCCCGCCGAATGACGTCTTTGAGGCATTATTGACCTTATCCCGCGGTAGGATGTTTTTGTGACATTTTTGACTTTTTTGTGACATTTTTGACCTCATACTGCGGAATAACGTTTTTGTGACATTTTTGACCTTTTTGTGACATTTTTGACATCATCCCGTGGTGTGACGTTTTTGAGGTACTTTTAACTGCACTCCGCGGTATGACGTTTTTGTGACATTTTTTACCTCATCCCGCGGTATGACGTTTTTGTGACATTTTTGACATCATTCCGCGGTATGACGTTTTTGAGACATTTTTGATCTTTTTATGACATTTTTGACATGATCCCGCGGTATGAGGTTTTTGTGACATTTTTGACCTTTTTGTGACATTTTTGACCTCATACCGCGGTATAACGTTTTTGTGAAATTTCTGACCTCATCCCGCGGTATGACCTTTTTCTGACATTTTTGACCTCATACCGCGGTATGAAATTTTTGAGACATTTTTGACCTTTTTATGACATTTTTGATATGATCCCGCGATATGACGTTTTTGTGACATTTTTGACCTCATACCGCGGAATGAATTTTTTGTGACATTTTTGAAATCATTCTGCAGAATGACGTTTATGTGACATTTTTGACCTCATACCACGGTATAACCTTTTTGTGACATTTATGACCTCATACCGCGGTGTGACATTTTTGAGACATTTATGACATTTTTGTGACATTTTTGACAACATTCCGCGGTATGACGTTTTTGTGACATTTTTGACCTCAGACTGCGGTATGACCTTTTTTGCGACATTTTTGACCTCATTCCGCGGAATGACGTATTTTTGACATTTTTGACCTCATACCGCGGTATGAATTTTTTGTGACATTTTTGACCTCAGACCGCGGTATGACGTTTTTGTGAAATTTTTGACCTCATCCCGCGGTATGACCTTTTTCTGAGATTTTTGACTTCATACCGCGTTATTTCGTTTTTGAGACAGTTTTGACCTTTTTGTGCAAGTTTTGACATCATTCCGCGGTATGACCTTTTTTTTAGCATTTTTGACCTTTTTGTGACATTTTTGAAATCATTCCGCAGAATGACGTTTATGTGACATTTTTGACCTCATACCGCGGTATAACGTTTTTGTGAAGTTTTTGACCTCATACCGCGGTGTGACATTTTTGAGACATTTTTGACCTTTTTGTGACATTTTTGACATCATCCCGCGGTATGACGTTTTTGAGACATTTTTGACATCATAGTGCGGAATGAAATTTTTGTGACATTTTTGACATCATCCCGCGGAATGACGTTTTTGAGACATTTTTGACATCATACTGCGGTATGACGTTTTTGTGACATTTTTGACAACATTCCGCGGCATGACATTTTTGTGACATTTTTGACCTCACACCGCGGTATGACGTTTTTGTGACATTTTTGACCTTTTTGTGACATTTTTGACCTCAAACCGTGGTATGAAGTCTTTGTGACATTTTTGACATCCAGCCGTATGACGTTTTTGCGACATTTCTGACCTCATCCCGCGGTATGACGTTTTTCTGACATTTTTGACCTCATACCGCGGTATGAAATTTTTGAGACATTTTTGACCTTTTTATGACATTTTTGATATGATCCCGCGGTATGACGTTTTTGTGAAATTTTTGACCTCATACCGCGGAATGAAATTTTTGTGACATTTTTGAAATTATTCCGCAGAATGACGTTTATGTGACATTTTTGACCTCATACCACGGTATAACCTTTTTGTGACATTTTTGACCTCATACCGCGGTGTGACATTTTTGAGACATTTATGACATTTTGTGACATTTTTGACAACATTCCGCGGTATGACGTTTTTGTGACATTTTTGACCTCAGACTGCGGAATGACCTTTTTTGCGACATTTTTGACCTCATTCCGCGGAATGACGTATTTTTGACATTTTTGACCTCATACCGCGGTATGAAATTTTTGTGACATTTTTGACCTCAGACCGCGGTATGACGTTTTTGTGAAATTTTTGACCTCATCCCGCGGTATGACCTTTTTCTGAGATTTTTGACTTCATACCGCGTTATTTCGTTTTTGAGACAGTTTTGACCTTTTTGTGCAAGTTTTGACATCATTCCGCGGTATGACCTTTTTTTTAGCATTTTTGACCTTTTTGTGACATTTTTGAAATCATTCCGCAGAATGACGTTTATGTGACATTTTTGACCTCATACCGCGGTATAACGTTTTTGTGAAGTTTTTGACCTCATACCGCGGTGTGACATTTTTGAGACATTTTTGACCTTTTTGTGACATTTTTGACATCATCCCGCGGTATTACGTTTTTGAGACATTTTTGACATCATAGTGCGGAATGAAATTTTTGTGACATTTTTGACATCATCCCGCGGAATGACGTTTTTGAGACATTTTTGACATCATACTGCGGTATGACGTTTTTGTGACATTTTTGACAACATTCCGCGGCATGACATTTTTGTGACATTTTTGACCTTACACCGCGGTATGAAGTCTTTGTGACATTTTTGACATCCAGCCGTATGACGTTTTTGCGACATTTTTGACCTCATACCGCGGTATGACGTTTTTGTGACTTTTGTGACGTTTTTGACCTCATACCGCGGTATGACGTTTTTGTGACATTTTTGACCTCATCCCGCGGAATCACGTTTTTGAGACATTTTTGACCTTTTTGTGACTTTTTTGACATCGTCCCGTGGTGTGACCTTTTTGTGACTTTTTTGACATCGTCCCGTGGTGTGACGTTTTTGTGTCATTTTTGACATCATACCGCGGTATGACGTTTTTGTGATATTTTTGACTTCATACCGTGGTATGACTTTTTTGTGACATTTTTGACATCATGCCGCGGAATGACTTTTTGGTGAAATTTTTGACATCATCCCGCGGTATGACGTTTTTGTGAAATTTTTGACATCTTCCCGCCGTATTACGTTTTTGCGACATTTTTGACTTCATACCGCGGTATGACGTTTTTGTGACTTTTGTGACGTTTTTGACCTCATACCGCGGTATTATGTTTTTGTGACATTTTTGACCTCATACCACGGTATGACGTTTTTGTGACATTTTTGACCTCATTCCGCGGTATGACTTTTATGTGACATTTTTGACCTTTTTTGACATTTTTGACCTTTTTGTGACGTTTTTGACATGATTCCGCAGAATGACGTTTTTGTGATATTTTTGACCTCATACCGCGGTATGACGTTTTTGTGACATTTTTGACCTTTTTGTGACATTTTTGACATGATTCCGCGGTATGACGTTTTTGTGACATTTTAGACCTCATACCGCGGTATGACTTTTTTGTGAAATTTTTGACATTCTGCGATATGACGTTTTTGTGACATTTTTGACCTTATACCGCGGTATTGCGTTTTTGTGATATTCTTGACTTCATCCCGCAGTATATCGTTTTTGTGACATTTTTGACCTCATACCGGGGAGTGACGATTTTGAGACATTTTTGACCTTTTTGTGACATTTTTGACGACATTCCGCGGTATGACGTTTTTGTGACATTCTTGACATCATTCCGCGGTATGACGTTTTTGAGACATTTTTGATCTTTTTATGACATTTTTGACATGATCCTGCCGTGTGACGTTTTTGTGACATTTTTGATCTTTTTGTGACATTTTTGACATCATCCCGCCGAATGACGTCTTTGAGGCATTATTGACCTTATCCCGCGGTAGGATGTTTTTGTGACATTGACTTTTTTGTGACATTTTTGACCTCATACTGCGGTATAACGTTTTTCTGACATTTTTGACCTTTTTGTGACATTTTTGACATCATCCCGTGGTGTGACGTTTTTGAGGCATTTTTAACCTCACTCCGCGGTATGACGTTTTTGTGACATTTTTGACCTCATCCCGCGGTATGACGTTTTTGTGACATTTTTGACATCATTCCGCGGTTTGACGTTTTTGAGACATTTTTGATCTTTTTATGACATTTTTGACATGATCCCGCGGTATGACGTTTTTGTGACATTTTTGACCTTTTTGTGACCTTTTTGACCTCATACCGCAGTATAACGTTTTTGTGAAATTTCTGACCTCATCCCGCGGTATGACGTTTTTGTGACATTTTTGACCTCATACCGCGGTATGACGTTTTTGTGACATTTTTTACCTCATACCGCGGAATGAAATTTTTATGACATTTTTGACCTCATCCCGCGGAATGACGTTTTTGTGACATTTTTGACCTCATCTGACGTTTTTGTGACTTTTTTGACCTCATCCCGCGGAATGACGTTTTCGTTACATTTTTGACCTCATCTGACGTTTTTGTGACTTTTTTGACCTCATCCCGCGGAATGACGTTTTCGTTACATTTTTGACCTCAAACCGCGGTATGACGTTTTTGTGACATTTTTGACCTCATCCCGCGATATGACGTTTTTGTGACATTTTTGACCTTTTTGTGCAAGTTTTGACATCATTCCGCGGTATGACGTTTTTGTGACATTTTTGACCTTTTTGTGACATTTTTGACATCATTCCGCAGTATGACGTTTTTGTGAAATTTTTGACCTTTTTGTGAATTTTTTGAGATCATACTGTGGCATGAAATTTTTGTGACATTTTTTACATCATCCCGCGGAATGACATTTTTGTGACATTTTTGACAACATTCCGCGGTATGACATTTTTGTGACATTTTTGACCTCAGACTGCGGTATGACCTTTTTTGCGACATTCTTGACCTCATTCCGCGGAATGACGTTTTTTTGACATTTTTGACCTCATACCGCGGTATGAAATTTTTGTGACATTTTTGACCTCAGACCGCGGTATGACGTTTTTGTGAAATTTTTGACCTCATACCGCGGTATGACCTTTTTCTGAGATTTTTGACCTCATTCCGCATTATTTCGTTTTTGAGACAGTTTTGACCTTTTTGTGCAAGTTTTGACATCATTCCGCGGTATGACCTTTTTTTTAGCATTTTTGACCTTTTTGTGACATTTTTGAAATCATTCCGCAGAATGACGTTTATGTGACATTTTTGACCTCATACCGGGGAGTGACGATTTTGAGACATTTTTGACCTTTTTGTGACATTTTTGACGACATTCCGCGGTATGACGTTTTTGTGACATTCTTGACATCATCCTGCCGTGTGACGTTTTTGTGACATTTTTGACCTTTTTGTGACATTTTTGACATGATTCCGCGGTATGACGTTTTTGTGACATTTTTGACCTCATACCGCGGTGTGACTTTTTTGTGAAATTTTTGACATTCCGCGGTATGACGTTTTTGTGACATTTTTGACCTTATACCGCGGTATTACGTTTTTGTGATATTTTTGACTTCATCCCGCAATATATCGTTTTTGAGACATTTTTGACCTTTTTGTGATATTTTTGACGACATTCCGCGGTATGACGTTTTTGTGACATTCTTGACATCATCCTGCCGTGTGACGTTTTTGTGACATTTTTGACCTTTTTGTGACATTTTTGACATCATCCCGCCGAATGACGTCTTTGAGGCATTATTGACCTTATCCCGCGGTAGGATGTTTTTGTGACATTTTTGACTTTTTTGTGACATTTTTGACCTCATACTGCGGTATAACGTTTTTGTGACATTTTTGACCTTTTTGTGACATTTTTGACATCATCCCGTGGTGTGACGTTTTTGAGGTACTTTTAACCGCACTCCGCGGTATGACGTTTTTGTGACATTTTTTACCTCATCCCGCGGTATGACGTTTTTGTGACATTTTTGACATCATTCCGCGGTATGACGTTTTTGAGACATTTTTGATCTTTTTATGACATTTTTGACATGATCCCGCGGTATGAGGTTTTTGTGACATTTTTGACCTTTTTGTGACATTTTTGACCTCATACCGCGGTATAACGTTTTTGTGAAATTTCTGACCTCATCCCGCGGTATGACCTTTTTCTGACATTTTTGACCTCATACCGCGGTATGAAATTTTTGAGACATTTTTGACCTTTTTATGACATTTTTGATATGATCCCGCGATATGACGTTTTTGTGACATTTTTGACCTCATACCGCGGAATGAATTTTTTGTGACATTTTTGAAATCATTCTGCAGAATGACGTTTATGTGACATTTTTGACCTCATACCACGGTATAACCTTTTTGTGACATTTATGACCTCATACCGCGGTGTGACATTTTTGAGACATTTATGACATTTTTGTGACATTTTTGACAACATTCCGCGGTATGACGTTTTTGTGACATTTTTGACCTCAGACTGCGGTATGACCTTTTTTGCGACATTTTTGATCTCATTCCGCGGAATGACGTATTTTTGACATTTTTGACCTCATACCGCGGTATGAATTTTTTGTGACATTTTTGACCTCAGACCGCGGTATGACGTTTTTGTGAAATTTTTGACCTCATCCCGCGGTATGACCTTTTTCTGAGATTTTTGACCTCATACCGCGTTATTTCGTTTTTGAGACAGTTTTGACCTTTTTGTGCAAGTTTTGACATCATTCCGCGGTATGACCTTTTTTTTTAGCATTTTTGACCTTTTTGTGACATTTTTGAAATCATTCCGCAGAATGACGTTTATGTGACATTTTTGACCTCATACCGCGGTATAACGTTTTTGTGAAGTTTTTGACCTCATACCGCGGTGTGACATTTTTGAGACATTTTTGACCTTTTTGTGACATTTTTGACATCATCCCGCGGTATGACGTTTATGTGACATTTTTGACCTCATACCGCGGTATAACGTTTTTGTGAAGTTTTTGACCTCATACCGCGGTGTGACATTTTTGAGACATTTTTGACCTTTTTGTGACATTTTTGACATCATCCCGCGGTATGACGTTTTTGAGACATTTTTGACATCATAGTGCGGAATGAAATTTTTGTGACATTTTTGACATCATCCCGCGGAATGACGTTTTTGAGACATTTTTGACATCATACTTCGGTATGACGTTTTTGTGACATTTTTGACAACATTCCGCGGCATGACATTTTTGTGACATTTTTGACCTCACACCGCGGTATGACGTTTTTGTGACATTTTTGACCTTTTTGTGACATTTTTGACCTCAAACCGTGGTATGAAGTCTTTGTGACATTTTTGACATCCAGCCGTATGACGTTTTTGCGACATTTCTGACCTCATCCCGCGGTATGACGTTTTTCTGACATTTTTGACCTCATACCGCGGTATGAAATTTTTGAGACATTTTTGACCTTTTTATGACATTTTTGATATGATCCCGCGGTATGACGTTTTTGTGAAATTTTTGACCTCATACCGCGGAATGAAATTTTTGTGACATTTTTGAAATTATTCCGCAGAATGACGTTTATGTGACATTTTTGACCTCATACCACGGTATAACCTTTTTGTGACATTTTTGACCTCATACCGCGGTGTGACATTTTTGAGACATTTTTGACCTTTTTGTGACATTTTTGACATCATCCCGCGGTATGACGTTTTTGAGACATTTTTGACATCATAGTGCGGAATGAAATTTTTGTGACATTTTTGACATCATCCCGCGGAATGACGTTTTTGAGACATTTTTGACATCATACTGCGGTATGACGTTTTTGTGACATTTTTGACAACATTCCGCGGCATGACATTTTTGTGACATTTTTGACCTTACACCGCGGTATGAAGTCTTTGTGACATTTTTGACATCCAGCCGTATGACGTTTTTGCGACATTTTTGACCTCACACCGCGGTATGACGTTTTTGTGACTTTTGTGACGTTTTTGACCTCATACCGCGGTATGACGTTTTTGTGACATTTTTGACCTCATCCCGCGGAATCACGTTTTTGAGACATTTTTGACCTTTTTGTGACTTTTTTGACATCGTCCCGTGGTGTGACCTTTTTGTGACTTTTTTGACATCGTCCCGTGGTGTGACGTTTTTGTGTCATTTTTGACATCATACCGCGGTATGACGTTTTTGTGATATTTTTGACTTCATACCGTGGTATGACTTTTTTGTGACATTTTTGACATCATGCCGCGGAATGACTTTTTGGTGAAATTTTTGACATCATCCCGCGGTATGACGTTTTTGTGAAATTTTTGACATCTTCCCGCCGTATTACGTTTTTGTGACATTTTTGACCTCATCCCGCGGTATGACGTTTTTGCGACATTTTTGACTTCATACCGCGGTATGACGTTTTTGTGACTTTTGTGACGTTTTTGACCTCATACCGCGGTATTATGTTTTTGTGACATTTTTGACCTCATACCACGGTATGACGTTTTTGTGACATTTTTGACCTCATTCCGCGGTATGACTTTTATGTGACATTCTTGACCTTTTTTGACATTTTTGACCTTTTTGTGACGTTTTTGACATGATTCCGCAGAATGACGTTTTTGTGATATTTTTGACCTCATACCGCGGTATGACGTTTTTGTGACATTTTTGACCTTTTTGTGACATTTTTGACATGATTCCGCGGTATGACGTTTTTGTGACATTTTAGACCTCATACCGCGGTATGACTTTTTTGTGAAATTTTTGACATTCTGCGATATGACGTTTTTGTGACATTTTTGACCTTATACCGCGGTATTACGTTTTTGTGATATTCTTGACTTCATCCCGCAGTATATCGTTTTTGTGACATTTTTGACCTCATACCGGGGAGTGACGATTTTGAGACATTTTTGACCTTTTTGTGACATTTTTGACGACATTCCGCGGTATGACGTTTTTGTGACATTCTTGACATCATTCCGCTGTATGACGTTTTTGAGACATTTTTGATCTTTTTATGACATTTTTGACATGATCCTGCCGTGTGACGTTTTTGTGACATTTTTGATCTTTTTGTGACATTTTTGACATCATCCCGCCGAATGACGTCTTTGAGGCATTATTGACCTTATCCCGCGGTAGGATGTTTTTGTGACATTGACTTTTTTGTGACATTTTTGACCTCATACTGCGGTATAACGTTTTTCTGACATTTTTGACCTTTTTGTGACATTTTTGACATCATCCCGTGGTGTGACGTTTTTGAGGCATTTTTAACCTCACTCCGCGGTATGACGTTTTTGTGACATTTTTGACCTCATCCCGCGGTATGACGTTTTTGTGACATTTTTGACATCATTCCGCGGTTTGACGTTTTTGAGACATTTTTGATCTTTTTATGACATTTTTGACATGATCCCGCGGTATGACGTTTTTGTGACATTTTTGACCTTTTTGTGACCTTTTTGACCTCATACCGCAGTATAACGTTTTTGTGAAATTTCTGACCTCATCCCGCGGTATGACGTTTTTGTGACATTTTTGACCTCATACCGCGGTATGACGTTTTTGTGACATTTTTTACCTCATACCGCGGAATGAAATTTTTGTGACATTTTTGACCTCATCCCGCGGAATGACGTTTTTGTGACATTTTTGACCTCATCTGACGTTTTTGTGACTTTTTTGACCTCATCCCGCGGAATGACGTTTTCGTTACATTTTTGACCTCAAACCGCGGTATGACGTTTTTGTGACATTTTTGACCTCACGGTATGACGTTTTTGTGACATTTTTGACCTCATCCCGCGATATGACGTTTTTGTGACATTTTTGACCTTTTTGTGCAAGTTTTGACATCATTCCGCGGTATGACGTTTTTGTGACATTTTTGACCTTTTGTGACATTTTTGACATCATTCCGCAGTATGACGTTTTTGTGAAATTTTTGACCTTTTTGTGAATTTTTTGAGATCATACTGTGGCATGAAATTTTTGTGACATTTTTTACATCATCCCGCGGAATGACATTTTTGTGACATTTTTGACAACATTCCGCGGTATGACATTTTTGTGACATTTTTGACCTCAGACTGCGGTATGACCTTTTTTGCGACATTCTTGACCTCATTCCGCGGAATGACGTTTTTTTGACATTTTCTACCTCATACCGCGGTATGAAATTTTTGTGACATTTTTGACCTCAGACCGCGGTATGACGTTTTTGTGACATTTTTGACCTCATACCGCGGTATGACCTTTTTCTGAGATTTTTGACCTCATACCGCATTATTTCGTTTTTGAGACAGTTTTGACCTTTTTGTGCAAGTTTTGACATCATTCCGCGGTATGACCTTTTTTTTTAGCATTTTTGACCTTTTTGTGACATTTTTGAAATCATTCCGCAGAATGACGTTTATGTGACATTTTTGACCTCATACCGGGGAGTGACGATTTTGAGACATTTTTGACCTTTTTGTGACATTTTTGACGACATTCCGCGGTATGACGTTTTTGTGACATTCTTGACATCATCCTGCCGTGTGACGTTTTTGTGACATTTTTGATCTTTTTGTGACATTTTTGACATCATCCCGCCGAATGACGTCTTTGAGGCATTATTGACCTTATCCCGCGGTAGGATGTTTTTGTGACATTTTTGACTTTTTTGTGACATTTTTGACCTCATACTGCCGTATAACGTTTTTCTGACATTTTTGACCTTTTTGTGACATTTTTGACATCATCCCGTGGTGTGACGTTTTTGAGGCATTTTTAACCTCACTCCGCGTTATGACGTTGTTGAGACATTTTTGATCTTTTTATGACATTTTTGACATGATCCCGCGGTATGACGTTTTTGTGACATTTTTGACCTTTTTGTGACCTTTTTGACCTCATACCGCAGTGTAACGTTTTTGTGAAATTTCTGACCTCATCCCGCGGTATGACGTTTTTCTGACATTTTTGACCTCATACCGCGGTATGAAATTTTTGAGACATTTTTGGACTTTTTATGACATTTTTGACATGATCCCACGGTATGACGTTTTTGTGACATTTTTGACCTCATACCGCGGTATGACGTTTTTGTGACATTTTTTACCTCATACCGCGGAATGAAATTTTTGTGACATTTTTGACCTCATACCGGGGAGTGACGATTTTGAGACATTTTTGACCTTTTTGTGACATTTTTGACGACATTCCGCGGTATGACGTTTTTGTGACATTTTTGACCTCATCCCGCGGAATTACGTTTTTGTGACATTTTTGACCTCATCTGACGTTTTTGTGACTTTTTTGACCTCATCCCGCGGAATGACGTTTTCGTTACATTTTTGACCTCAAACCGCGGTATGACGTTTTTGTGACATTTTTGACCTTATATCACGGTATGACGTTTTTGTGACATTTTTGATCTCATCCCGCGATATGACGTTTTTGTGACATTTTTGACCTCATCCCGCGATATTTTTTTGTGACATTTTTGACCTCATCCCACGGTATGACGTTTTTGTGAAATTTTTGACCTCATCCCGCGGTATGACCTTTTTCTGAGATTTTTGACCTCATACCGCGTTATTTCGTTTTTGAGACAGTTTTGACCTTTTTGTGCAAGTTTTGACATCATTCCCCGGTATGACCTTTTTTTTAGCATTTTTGACCTTTTTGTGACATTTTTGAAATCATTCCGCAGAATGACGTTTATGTGACATTTTTGACCTCATACCGCGGTATAACGTTTTTGTGACATTTTTGACCTCATACCGCGGTGTGACATTTTTGAGACATTTTTGACCTTTTTGTGACATTTTTGACATCATCCCGCGGTATGACATTTTTGTGACATTTTTGACAACATTCCGCGGTATGACGTTTTTGTGACATTTTTGACCTCAGACTGCGGTATGACCTTTTTTGCGACATTTTTGACCTCATTCCGCGGAATGACGTTTTTTTGACATTTTTGACCTCATACCGCGGTATGAAATTTTTGTGACATTTTTGACCTCATACCGCGTTATTTCGTTTTTGAGACAGTTTTGACCTTTTTGTGCAAGTTTTGACATCATTCCGCGGTATGACCTTTTTTTTTAGCATTTTTGACCTTGTTGTGACATTTTTGAAATCATTCCGCAGAATGACGTTTATGTGACATTTTTGACCTCATACAGCGGTATAGCCTTTTTGTGACATTTTTGACCTCATACCGCAGTGTGACATTTTTGAGACATTTATGACATTTGTGTGACATTTTTGACAACATTCCGCGGTATGACGTTTTTGTGACATTTTTGACCTCAGACTGCGGTATGACCTTTTTTGCGACATTTTTGACCTCATTCCGCGGAATGACGTTTTTTTGACATTTTTGACCTCAGACCGCGGTATGACGTTTTTGTGACATTTTTGACCTCAGACTGCGGTATGACGTTTTTGTGAAATTTTTGACCTCATCCTGCGGTATGACCTGTTTCTGAGATTTTTGACTTCATTCCGCGTTATTTCGTTTTTGAGACAGTTTTGACCTTTTTGTGCAAGTTTTGACATCATTCCGCGGTATGACCTTTTTTTAACATTTTTGACCTTTTTGTGACATTTTTGAAATCATTCCGCAGAATGACGTTTTTGTGACATTTTTGACCTCATACCGCGGTGTGACATTTATGAGACATTTTTGATCTTTTTATGACATTTTTGACATGATCCCGCGGTATGACGTTTTTGTGACATTTTTGACCTCATACCGCGGTATGACGTTTTTGTGACATTTTTGACCTCATACCGCAGAAGGAAATTTTTGTGACATTTTTGACAACATTCCGCGGCATGACATTTTTGTGACATTTTTGACCTCACACCGCGGTATGACGTCTTTATGACATTTTTGACCTTTTTGTGACATTTTTGACCTCAAACCGTGGTATGAAGTCTTTGTGACATTTTTGACATCCAGCCGTATGACGTTTTTGCGACATTTTTGACGTCATACCGCGGTATGACGTTTTTGTGACTTTTGTGACGTTTTTGACCTCATCCCGCGGTATGACGTTTTTGTGACATTTTTGACCTCATCCCGCGGAATCACGTTTTTGAGACATTTTTGACCTTTTTGTGACTTTTTTGACATCGTCCCATGGTGTGACGTTTTTGAGGCATTTTTGACCTCATCCCGCGGTATGACGTTTTTGTGACATTTTTGACATCATACATGATTCCGCGGTATGACGTTTTTGTGACATTTTTGACCTCATACCGCGGTATGACGTTTTTGTGATATTTTTGACTTCATACCGTGGTATGACTTTTTTGTGACATTTTTGACATCATCCCGCGGAATGACTTTTTGGTGAAATTTTTGACCTCATCCCGCGGTATGACGTTTTTGTGACATTTTTGACCTTTTTGTGAAATTTTTGACATCATTCCGCGGTATGACGTTTTTGTGACATTCTCGACATCATTCCGCGGTATGACGTTTGTGTGACATTTTTGACATCATACCGTGGTATGACCTTTTTGTGACATCTTTGACCTCATACCACGGTATAACGTTTTTGTGACATTGTTGACCTCATCCAGCGGTATGACGTTTTTGTGACATATTTTATCTCATACCGCGGTATGACGTTTTTGTGACATTTTTGACCTCATACCGCTGTATGACTATTAAGAGACATTTTTGACCTTTTTGTTACCTTTTTGACATATTTTTGACCTTTCAGTGACATTTTTTACCTCATACCGCGGTATGACGTTTTTGTGACATTTTTGACATCATCCTGCGGTATGACGTTTTTTTCACATTTTTGACATCATCCCGCGGTATGACGTTTTTGTGACATTTTTGACCTCATGCCGCGGTATGACGTTTTTGTGACATTTTTGACCTCATGCCGCGGTATGACGTTTTTGAGACATTTTTGGCCTTCTTATGACATTTTTGACGACATCCCGCGGTAAAACGTTTTTGTGACATTTTTGACCTACTACCGCGGTATGACGTTTTTGTGACATTTTTTACCTTTTTGTGACATCTTTGACCTCATACCGCGGTATAATGGTTTTATGACATTTTTGACCTCTTTGTGACATTTTTGACCTCATACGACGGTATGACGTTTTTGTTACATCTTCGACCTTTTTGTGACATTTTTGACCTCATGCGAAGGTATGACGTTTTTGTGAAATCTTTGACCTTTTTGTGACGTTTTTGACCTCATGCCGCGGTATGACATTTTTCTGACACTTTTGACTTCATACCATGGCATGACGTTTTTGTGAAATTTTTGACCTTTTTGTGACGTTTTTGACCTCATCCCGCGGTATGACGTTTTTGTGACATTTTTCACCTTATTGTGACATTTTTGACCTCATACTGCGGTATGACGTTTTTGTGACATTTTTGACCTCATACCGCTTTATGACTTTTTTGTGACATTTTTGCCCTTTTTGGAACATTTTTGACCTCATTCCGCAGTATGACGTTTTTGTGACATTTTTGACCTCATCCCGCGGTATGACGTTTTTGTGACATTTTTTACCTCATACCGCGGAATGACGTTTTTGAGACATCTTTGACCGTTTTGTGACATTTTTGACTTCATACCGCGGTATAATGTTTTTGTGAAATTTTTGACCTCATACCGCGGAATGAAATTTTTGTGACGTTTTTGACCTCATACCGCGGTATGTTTTTTTCACATTTTTGACCTCATACCGCAGTATGACGTTTTTGTGACATTTTTGACCTCATCCCGTGATATGACGTTTTTGTGACATTTTTTACTTCATCCCGCGGTACGACGTTTTTGTGACATTTTTGACATCATTCTGCGGTATGACGTTTTTGAGACATTTTTGATCTTTTTATGACATTTTTGACATGATCCCGCGGTATGACGTTTTTGTGACATTTTTGACCTCTAACCGCGGTATGACGTTTTTGTGACATTTTTGACCTCATCCCGCGGAATAACGTTTTTGTGACATTTTTGACATCATTCCGCGGTATGACGTTTTTGTGACTTTTGTGACGTTTTTCACCTCATACCGCGTTATGACGTTTTTGTGACATTTTTGACCTCATCCCGTGATATGACGTTTTTCGACATTTTTGACCTTCTTGTGCAATTTTTGACCTCATACCGCTGCATGACGTTTTTGTGACTTTTGTGACATTTTTGACCTCATCCCGCGGTATGACTTTTTTGTAACATTTTTGACCTCATACCGCGGTATGACGTTTTTGCGACATTGTTGACCTCATACCGTGGTATGACGTTTTTGTGAAATTTTTGACCTCATACCGCGTTGTGATGTTTTTGAGACGTGTTTAGCCTTTTTGTGACATTTTTGACATCATCCCGCGGTATGACGATTTTGTGACATTTTTGACATACTGCGGTATGACATTTTTGTGACATTTTTGACATCATCCCACGGTATGACTTTTTTGTGACATTTTTGACATCATACTGCGGTATGAAATTTTTATGACATTTTTGACATCATCCCGCGTCATGACTCTTTTGTGACATTTTTGATCTTTTTGTGACATTTTTGACCTCATACCGTGGTATGAAGTTTTTGTGACATTTTTGACATCATCCCGCCAAATGACGTTTTTGCGACATTTTTGACCTCATACCGCGATATGACGTTTTTGTGACTTTGGTGACGTTTTTGAACTCATACCGCGGGATGATGTATTTTTCACATTTTTGATCTCATACCGCGGTATGACGTTTTTGTGACATTTTTGACCTCATCCCGCGGTATGACGTTTTTGTGACATTTTTGACCTCTAACCACGGTATGTGGTTTTTGTGACATTTTTTACCTTTTCGTGACATTTTTGACATCATTCCGCAGTATGACGTTTATGGGACAATTTTGACCTCATACCGCGGTTTGACGTTTTTGTGAAATTTTTGACCTCATACCGCGGTGTGATGTTTTTGAGACGTGTTTGACCTTTTTGTGACATTTTTGACATCATCCCGCAGTATGACGATTTTGTGACATTTTTGACATACTGCGGAATGACATTTTTGTGACATTTTTTACATCATACCGCGGTATGACGTTTTTGTGACATTTTTGACATCATACTGCGGTATGAAATTTTTGTGACATTTTTGACATCATCCCGCGGTATGACGTTTTTGTGACATTTTTGACAACATTCCGCGTCATGACGTTTTTGTGACATTTTTGACTTCACACCGCGGTATGACTTTTTTGTTACATTTTTGACCATTTTGTGACATTTTTGACCTCATACCGTGGAATGAAGTTTTTGTGACATTTTTGACATGATCCCGCGCAATGACGTTTTTGTCACATTTTTGACCTCTAACCACGGTATGACGTTTTTGTGACATTTTTGACCTCATCCCGTGGTAAGACTTTTTTGTGAAATTTTTGACATCATTCCGCGGTATGAGGTTATTGCGACATTTTTGACCTCATACAGCGGTATGACGTTTTTGCGACATTTTTGACCTTTTTGTGACATTTTTGACCTCATACCGCTGTATGAAATTTTTGAGACATATTTGACCTTTTTATAACATTTTTGACATGATCCCGCGGTATGACGTTTTTGTGAAATTTTTGACCTTTTTGTGACATTTTTGACATCATTCCGCAGTATGACATTTTTGTGACATTATTGACAACATTCCGCGCCATGACGTTTTTGTGACATTTTTGACCTCATACCGCGGTATGACGTTTTTGTGACTTTTGTGACATTTTTGACCTCATACCACGGTATAACGTTTTTGTGACATTTTTGACCTCTTTGTGACATTTTTACATGATTCCGCGGTATGACGTTTTTGTGACATTTTTGACCTCATACCGCGGTATGACGTTTTTGTGACTTTTGTGACATTTTTGACCTCATCCCGTGTTATAACGTTTTTGTGACATTTTTGACCTCATACCGCGGTATGACGTTTTCGTGACGTTTTTGACCTCATACCGCGGTATGACGTATTTGCGACAGTTTTGACCTCATACCGCGGTATGACGTTTTTGTGAAATTTTTGACCTCATACCGCGGTGTGATGTTTTTGAGACGTGTTTGACCTTTTTGTGACATTTTTGACATCATCCCGCGGTATGACGATTTTGTGACATTTTTGACATACTGCGGTATGACATTTTTGTGACATTTTTGACATCATACCGCGGTATGAGGTCAAAAATGTCACAAAAACGTCATACCGCGGAATCATGTAAAAAATGTCACAAAAAGGTCAAAAATATCATACCGCGGTATGAGGTCAAAAACGTCACAAAAGTCACAAAAACGTCATACCGCGGTATGAGGTCAAAACTGTCGCAAATACGTCATATCGCGGTTTGAGGTCAAAAATGTCACGAACACGTCATACCGCGGCATGAGGTCAAAAATGTCACAAAAACTTTATACCGCGGTATGAGGTCAAAAATGTCACAAAAACGTTATGCCACGGTATGAGGTCAGAAATATCACAAAAAGGTCAAAAATGTCACAAAAACGTTATACCGCGGTATGAGGTCAAAAATGTCACAAAAACGTCATACCGCGGTATAAGGTACAAAATGTCGCAAAAACGGTCATACCGCGGTATGAGGTCAAAAATGTCACAAAAACGTCATGCCGCGGAATGTTGTCAATAATGTCACAAAAACGTAATACTGCGGGATGAGGTCAAAAATGTCACAAAAACGTCATACCGCGGAATCATGTAAAAAGTGTCACAAAAAGGTCAATAATGTCACAAAAACGCAATACAGCGGGATGAGGTCAAAAATGTCACAAAAAATTCATCCCGCGGTATGAGGTCAAAAATGTCACAAAAACGTCATACCACCGAATGAGGTCAAAAATGTCACAAAAACGTTATACCACGGTATGAGGTAAGAAATATCACAAAAAGGTCAAAAATGTCACAAAAACGTCATACCGTGGTATGAGGTCAAAAATGTCACAAAAACGTCATACCGCGGTATGAGGTGAAAAATGTCACAAAAACGTCATACCGCGGAATCATGTAAAAAATGTCACAAAAAGGTCAAAAATGTCATACCGCGGAATGAGGTCAAAAATGTCACAAAAGTCACAAAAACGTCATACCGCGGTATGAGGTCAAAACTGTCGCAAATACGTCATACCGCGGTATGACGTCACGAAAACGTCATACCGCGGTATGAGGTCAAAAATGTCACAAAAACGTTATAACACGGGATGAGGTCAAAAATGTCACAAAAGTCACAAAAACGTCATACCGCGGTATGAGGTCAAAAATGTCACAAAAACGTCATACCGCGGAATCATGTAAAAAATGTCACAAAGAGGTCAAAAATGTCACAAAAACGTTATACCGTGGTATGAGGTCAAAAATGTCACAAAAGTCACAAAAACGTCATACCGCGGTATGAGGTCAAAACTGTCGCAAATACGTTATACCGCGGGATGAGGTCAAAAATGTCACAAAAGTCACAAAAACATCATACCGCGGTATGAGGTCAAAAATGTCACAAAAACGTCATACCGCGGAATCATGTAAAAAATTTCACAAAGAGGTCAAAAATGTCACAAAAACGTTATACCGTGGTATGAGGTCAAAAATGTCACAAAAGTCACAAAAACGTCATACCGCGGTATGAGGTCAAAAATGTCACAAAAACGTCATGCCGCGGAATGTTGTCAATAATGTCACAAAAACGTCATACTGCGGGATGATGTCAAAAATGTCACAAAAATTTCATACCGCGGTTTGAGGTCAAAAATGTCACAAAGACGTCATACCGCGGAATCATGTCAAAAATTTCACAAAAAGGTCAAAAATTTCACAAAAACGTCATACCGCGGGATCATGTCGAAAATGTCATAAAAAGGTCAAAAATGTCTCAAAAATTTCATTCCGCGGTATGAGGTCAAAAATGTCACAAAAAGGTCAAAAATGTCGCAAAAACGTCATACCGCTGTATGAGGTCAAAAATGTCACAATAACCTCATACCGCGGAATGATGTCAAAAATTTCACAAAAAAGTCTTCCCCGGGATCATGTGAAAAATGTCATAAAAAGATAAAAAATTTCTCAAAAACGTCATACCGCAGAATGATGTGAAAAATGTCACAAAAACGTCATGCCGCGAAATGTTGTCAATAATGTCACAAAAACATCATACTGCGGGATGATGTCAAAAATGTCACAAAAATTTCATACCGCGGGATGAGGTCAAAATGTCACAAAAACGTCATACCACGGTATGACGTCAAAAATGTGAAAAAAACATCATACCGCGGTATGAGTTCCAAAACGTCACAAAAGTCACAAAAACGTCATATCGCGGTATGAGGTCAAAAATGTCGCAAAAACGTCATTTGGCGGGATGATGTCAAAAATGTCACAAAAAGGCTAAACACGTCTCAAAAACATCACAACGCGGTATGAGGTCAAAAATTTCACAAAAACGTCATACCACGGTATGAGGTCAACAATGTCGCAAAAACGTCATACCGCGGTATGAGGTCAAAAATGTTACAAAAACGTCATACCGCGGGATGAGGTCAAAAATGTCACAAAAGTCACAAAAACGTCATACACAGTATGAGGTCAAAACTTGCACAAAAAGGTCAAAAATGTCGAAAAACGTCATATCACTGGATGAGGTCAAAAATGTCACAAAAACGTCATAACGCGGTATGAGGTCAAAAATGTCACAAAAACGTCATGCCGCGGAATGTTGTCAATAATGTTACAAAAATGTCATACTGCGGAATGATGTCAAAAATGTCACAAAAAGGTCAAAAATTTCACAAAAACGTCATACCGCGGGATCATGTCAAAAATGTCATAAAAAGGTCAAATATGTCTCAAAAATTTCATACAGCGGTATGAGGTCAAAAATGTCACAAAAAGGTCAAAAATGTCGCAAAAACGTCATACCGCTGTTTGAGGTCAAAAATGTCACAATAGCCTCATACCGCGGAATGATGTCAAAAATTTCACAAAAAAGTTTTACCGCGGGATGAGGTCAAAAATGTCACAAAAACGTCATACCGCGGTTAGAGGTCAAAAATGTAACAAAAACGTCATTGCGCGGGATCATGTCAAAAATGTCATAAAAAGATAAACAATTTCTCAAAAACGTCATACCGCACAATGATGTCAAAAATGTCACAAAAACATCATACTGCGGGATGATGTCAAAACTGTCACAAAAATTTCATACCGCGGGATGAGGTCAAAATGTCACAAAAACATCATACCGCGGTATGACGTCAAAAATGTCGCAAAAACGTCATTTGGCGGGATGATGTCAAAAATGTCACAAAAACTTCATTCCACGGTATGAGGTCAAAAATGTCACAAAATGGTCAAAAATGTAACAAAAAAGTCATACCGCGGTGTGAGGTCAAAAATGTCACAAAAACGTCATGACGCGGAATGTTGTCAAAAATGTCACAAAAACGTCATACCGCGGGATGATGTCAAAAATGTCACAAAAATGTCATACCGCAGTATGTCAAAAATGTCACAAAATCGTCATACCGCGGGATGATGTCAAAAATGTCACAATAAGGTCAAACACGTCTCAAAAACATCACACCGCGGTATGAGGTCAAAAATTTCACAAAAACGTCAAACCGCGGTATGAGGTCAAAATTGTCACATAAACGTCATACTGCGGAATGATGTCAAAAATGTCACGAAAAGGTAAAAAATGTCACAAAAACCTCATACCGTGGTTAGAGGTCAAAAATGTCACAAAAACGTCATACCGCGGGATGAGGTCAAAAATGTCACAAAAACGTCATACCGCGGTATGAGATCAAAAATGTGAGAAAAACATCATACCGCGGTATGAGTTCAAAAACGTCACCAAAGTCACAAAATCGTCATATCGCGGTTTGAGGTCAAAAATGTCGCAAAAACGTCATTTGGCGGGATGATGTCAAAAATGTCACAAAAACTTCATTCCACGGTATGAGGTCAAAAATGTCACAAAATGATCAAAAATGTCACAAAAGAGTCATGACGCGGGATGATGTCAAAAATGTCATAAAAATTTCATACCGCAGTATGATGTCAAAAATGTCACAAAAAAGTCATACCGCGGGATGATGTCAAAAATGTTACAAAAATGTCATACCGCATTATGTCAAAAATGTCACAAAATCGTCATACCGCAGGATGATGTCAAAAATGTCACAAAAAGGCTAAACACGTCTCAAAAACATCACAACGCGGTATGAGGTCAAAAATTTCACAAAAACGTCATACCACGGTATGAGGTCAACAATGTCGCAAAAACGTCATACCGCGGTATGAGGTCAAAAATGTTACAAAAACGTCATACCGCGGGATGAGGTCAAGAATGTCACAAAAGTCACAAAAACGTCATACACAGTATGAGGTCAAAACTTGCACAAAAAGGTCAAAAATGTCGAAAAACGTCATATCACGGGATGAGGTCAAAAATGTCACAAAAACGTCATGACGCGGTATGAGGTGAAAAACGCCACAAAAGTCACAAAAACGTCATACCGCGGAATGATGTCAAAAATGTCACAAAAACGTCATTCCGCGGGATGAGGTCAAAAATGTCACAAAAACGTCATACCGTGGTTAGAGGTCAAAAATGTCACAAAAACGTCATACCGCGGGATGAGGTCAAAAATGTCACAAAAACGTCATACCGCGGTATGAGATCAAAAATGTGAGAAAAACATCATACCGCGGTATGAGTTCAAAAACGTCACCAAAGTCACAAAATCGTCATATCGCGGTATGAGGTCAAAAATGTCGCAAAAACGTCATTTGGCGGGATGATGTCAAAAATGTCACAAAAACTTCATTCCACGGTATGAGGTCAAAAATGTCACAAAAAGATCAAAAATGTCACAAAAGAGTCATGACGCGGGATGATGTCAAAAATGTCATAAAAATTTCATACCGCAGTATGATGTCAAAAATGTCACAAAAACGTCATACCGCGGGATGATGTCAAAAATGTCACAAAAATGTCATACCGCAGTATGTCAAAAATGTCACAAAATCGTCATACCGCGGGATGATGTCAAAAATGTCACAAAAAGGCTAAACACGTCTCAAAAACATCACAACGCGGTATGAGGTCAAAAATTTCACAAAAACGTCATACCACGGTATGAGGTCAACAATGTCGCAAAAACGTCATACCGCGGTATGAGGTCAAAAATGTTACAAAAACGTCATACCGCGGGATGAGGTCAAGAATGTCACAAAAGTCACAAAAACGTCATACACAGTATGAGGTCAAAACTTGCACAAAAAGGTCAAAAATGTCGAAAAACGTCATATCACGGGATGAGGTCAAAAATGTCACAAAAACGTCATAACGCGGTATGAGGTCAAAAATGTTACAAAAACGTCATACAGCGGTATGATGTCAAAAATTTCACAAAAACGTCATACCGCAGAATGTCGTCAAAAATGTCACAAAAAGGTCAAAAAATTCTCAAAAACGTCATTCCGCAGTTTGAGGTAAAAAATGTTAAAAAAAACATCATGCCAAGGGATGAGGTCAAAAATTTCAGAAAAAGGTCAAAAATATCACAAAAACGTCATACCGCGGTATCAGGTCAAAAACGTCACAAAAAGGTCAAAGATGTCACAAAAAGGTCAAAGATGTCACATAAAAGTCATACCGCGGTATGAGGTCAAAAACGTCACAAAAATTTCATTCCGCGGGATGATGTCAAAAATGTCACAAAAACGTTATACCGCGGGATGAGGTCAAAAATGTCACAAAAGTCACAAAAACGTCATACCGCGGTATGAGGTCAAAAATGTCACAAAAACGTCATACCGCGGAATCATGTAAAAAATGTCACAAAGAGGTCAAAAATGTCACAAAAACGTTATACCGTGGTATGAGGTCAAAAAATGTCACAAAAGTCACAAAAACGTCATACCGCGGGATGAGGTCAAAAATGTCACAAAAACGTCATACTGCGGAATGAGGTCAAAAATGTTCCAAAAAGGTCAAAAATGTCACAAAAAAGTCATAAAGCGGTATGAGGTCAAAAATGTCACAAAAACGTCATACCGCAGCATGAGGTCAAAAATGTCACAAAAAGGTCAAAGATGTCTCAAAAACGTCATTCCGCGGTACGAGGTAAAAAATGTCACAAAAACGTCATACCGCGGGATGAGGTCAAAAGTGTCACAAAAACGTCATACTGCGGAATGAGGTCAAAAATGTTCCAAAAAGGTCAAAAATGTCACAAAAAAGTCATAAAGCGGTATGAGGTCAAAAATGTCACAAAAACGTCATACCGCAGTATGAGGTCAAAAATGTCACAAAAAGGTCACAAAAAGTCATACCGCGGGATGAGATCAAAAACGTCACAAAAAGGTCAAAAATTTCACAAAAACGTCATGCCATGGTATGAAGTCAAAAGTGTCAGAAAAATGTCATACCGCGGCATGAGGTCAAAAACGTCACAAAAAGGTCAAAGATTTCACAAAAACGTCATACCTTCGCATGAGGTCAAAAATGTCACAAAAAGGTCGAAGATGTAACAAAAACGTCATACCGTCGTATGAGGTCAAAAATGTCACAAAGAGGTCGAAAATGTCATAAAACCGTTATACCGCGGTATGAGGTCAAAAATGTCACAAAAAGGTAAAAAATGTCACAAAAACGTCATACCGCGGTAGTAGGTCAAAAATGTCACAAAAACGTTTTACCGCGGGATGTCGTCAAAAATGTCATAAGAAGGCCAAAAATGTCTCAAAAACGTCATACCGCGGCATGAGGTCAAAAATGTCACAAAAACGTCATACCGCGGCATGAGGTCAAAAATGTCACAAAAACGTCATACCGCGGGATGATGTAAAAAATGTGAAAAAAAGGTCAAAAATGTCTCAAAAATGTCACACCGCGGTATGAGGTCAAAAACTTCACAAAAACGTTATACCGCGGTATGAGGTCAAAAATGTCACAAAAAGGTCAAAAATGTCACAAAAACGTCATACCGCGGGATCATGTAGAAAATGTCATAAAAAGATCAAAAATGTCTCAAGAACGTCAAACCGCGGAATGATGTCAAAAATGTCACAAAAACGTCATACCGCGGGATGAGGTCAAAAATGTCACAAAAACGTCATACCGCGGAGTGCGGTTAAAAATTCCTCGAAAACATCACACCACGGGATGATGTCAAAAATGTCACAAAAAGGTAGAGAATGTCAGAAAAACGTCATACCGCGGAATGTCGTCAAAAATGTCACAAAAAGGTCAAAAATGTCTCAAAATCGTCACTCCCCGGTCTGAGGTCAAAAATGTCACAAAAACGATATACTGCGGGATGACGTCAAGAACATCACAAAAACGTAATACCGCGGTATAAGGTCAAAAATGTCACAAAAACGTCATATCGCGGAATGTCAAAAATTTCACAAAAAAGTCATACCGCGGTATGAGGTCTAAAATGTCACAAAAACGTCATACCGCGGAATCATGTCAAAAATGTCACAAAAAGGTCAAAAATGTCACAAAAACGTCATACCGCGGTATTAGGTCAAAAATATCACAAAAACGTCATTCTGCGGAATCATGTCAAAAACGTCACAAAAAGGTCAAAAATGTCAAAAAAAGGTCAAAAATGTCACATAAAAGTCATACCGCGGAATGAGGTCAAAAATGTCACAATAACGTCATACCGTGGTATGAGGTCAAAAATGTCACAAAAACATCATACCGCGGTATGAGGTCAAAAACGTCACAAAAGTCACAAAAACGTCATACCGCGGTATGAAGTCAAAAATGTCGCAAAAACGTCATACCGCGGGATGAGGTCAAAAATGTCACAAAAACGTAATACGGCGGGAAGATGTCAAAACTTTCACAAAAACGTCATACCGCGGGATGATGTCAAAAATTTCACCAAAAAGTCATTCCGCGGGATAAGTTCAAAAATGTCACAAAAAAGTCATACCACGGTATGAAGTCAAAAATATCACAAAAACGTCATACCGCGGTATGAGGTCAAAAATGTCACAAAAACGTCACACCGCGGAATCATGTATGATGTCAAAAATGTCAAAAAAACGTCATACCGCGGGACGAGGTCAAAAATGCCTCAAAAACGTCACACCACGGGACGATGTCAAAAAAGTCACAAAAAGGTCAAAAATGTCTCAAAAACGTGATTCCGCGGGATGAGGTCAAAAATGTCACAAAAACGTCATACCGCGGGATGAGGTCAAAAATGTCACAAAAAAGTCATACGGCGGGATGATGTAAAAAAATTCACACCGTGGTCAAAGATGTCACAAAAACGTCATACCGCGGTATGAGGTCAAAAACGTCACAAAAGTCACAAAAACGTCATACCGCGGTATGAGGTCAAAAATGTCGCAAAAACGTCATACGGCTGGATGTCAAAAATGTCACAAAGACTTCATACCACGGTTTGAGGTAAAAAATGTCACAAAAAGGTCAAAAATGTCACAAAAACGTCATACCGCGGTGTGAGGTCAAAAATGTCACAAAAATGTCATGCCGCGGAATGTTGTCAAAAATGTCACAAAAACGTCATACCGCAGTATGATGTCAAAAATGTCTCAAAAACGTCATTCCGCGGGATGATGTCAAAAATGTCACAAAAATTTCATTCCGCAGTATGATGTCAAAAATGTCTCAAAAACGTCATACCGCGGGATGATGTCAAAAATGTCACAAAAAGGTCAAAAATGTCTCAAAAATGTCACACCGCGGTATGAGGTCAAAAACTTCACAAAAACGTTATACCGCGGTATGAGGTCAAAAATGTCACATAAACGTCATTCTGCGGAATGATTTCAAAAATGTCACAAAAAGGTCAAAAATGCTAAAAAAAAGTCATACCGCGGAATGATGTCAAAACTTGCACAAAAAGGTCAAAACTGTGTCAAAAACGAAATAACGCGGTATGAAGTCAAAAATCTCAGAAAAAGGTCATACCGCGGGATGAGGTCAAAAATTTCACAAAAACGTCATACCGCGGTCTGAGGTCAAAAATGTCACAAATATTTCATACCGCGGTATGAGGTCAAAAATGTCAAAAATACGTCATTCCGCGGAATGAGGTCAAAAATGTCGCAAAAAAGGTCATACCGCAGTCTGAGGTCAAAAATGTCACAAAAACGTCATACCGCGGAATGTTGTCAAAAATGTCACAAAAATGTCATAAATGTCTCAAAAATGTCACACCGCGGTATGAGGTCAAAAATGTCACAAAAAGGTTATACCGTGGTATGAGGTCAAAAATGTCACATAAACGTCATTCTGCGGAATGATTTCAAAAATGTCACAAAAATTTCATTCCGCGGTATGAGGTCAAAAATTTCACAAAAACGTCATACCGCGGGATCATATCAAAAATGTCATAAAAAGGTCAAAAATGTCTCAAAAATTTCATACCGCGGTATGAGGTCAAAAATGTCAGAAAAAGGTCATACCGCGGGATGAGGTCAGAAATGTCACAAAAACGTTATACCGCGGAGTGCGGTTAAAAATACCTCAAAAACGTCACACCACGGGATGATGTCAAAAATGTCACAAAAAGGTCAAAAATGTCACAAAAACGTCACACGGCAGGATGATGTCAAGAATGTCACAAAAACGTCATACCGCGGAATGTCGTCAAAAATGTCACAAAAAGGTCAAAAATGTCTCAAAAACGATATACTGCGGGATGAAGTCAAAAATATCACAAAAACGTAATACCGCGGTATAAGGTCAAAAATGTCACAAAAACGTCATACCGCGGAATCATGTCAAAAATGTCACAAAAAGGTCAAAAATGTCACAAAAACGTCATACCGCGGTATGAGGTCAAAAATATCACAAAAACGTCATTCCGCGGAATCATGTCAAAAACGTCACAAAAAGGTCAAAAATGTCACAAAAAGGTCAAAAATGTCTCAAAAACGTGATACCGAGGTGTGAGGTCAAAAATGTCACAAAAACGTCATACCGCGGGATGAGGTCTAAAATGTCACAAAAACGTCAAACCGCGGGATGAGGTCAAAAATGTCTCATAAACGTCAGACCGCGGGATGATGTCAAAAATGTCACAAAAAGGTCAAAAATGTCACAAAAACGTCATACCGTGGAATGATGTCAAAAATGTCACAAAAACGTCACATCGCAGGATGAGGTCAAAAATGTCACAAAAATGTCAAACCGCGGAATGAGGTCAAAAATGTCACAAAAACGTCATACAGCGGGATGATGTCAAAAATGTATCAAAAAAGGTCAAAAATGTCACATAAACGCCAGACCGCGGAATGATGTCAAAACTTGTACAAAAATGTCAAAAATGTCAAAAATGTCGCAAAAACGTCATATCGCGGGATGAGGTCAAAAATGTCACAAAAACGTCATACCGTGGGATGAGGTCAAAAATGTCACAAAATCGTCATATCGCGGGATGAGGTCAAAAATGTCACAAAAATGTCATATCGCGGGATGAGGTCAAAAATGTCACAAAAACGTCATACCGTGGTATAAGGTCAAAAATGTCACAAAAAGATCAAAAATGTGACAAAAACGTCATACCGCGGGATGAGGTCAAAAATGTCATAAAAACGTCATACCGCGGAATGAGGTCAAAAATGTCACAAAAAGGTCAAAAATTTCTCAAAATCGTCACTCCGCGGTATGAGGTCAAAAATGTCACAAAAACGATATACTGCGGTATAAGGTCAAAAATGTCACAAAAACGTCATTCCGCGGAATGTCAAAAATTTCACAAAAAAGTCATACCGCGGTATGAGGTCTAAAATGTCACAAAAACGTCATACCGCGGAATCATGTCAAAAATGTCACAAAGAGGTCAAAAATGTCACAAAAACGTCATACCGCGGGATGAGGTAAAAAATATCACAAAAACGTCATTCCGCGGAATCATGTCAAAAACGTCACAAAAAGGTCAAAAATGTCAAAACAAGGTCAAAAATGTCATATAAAAGTCATACCGCGGAATGAGGTCAAAAATGTCACAAAAACGTCATAACGCGGGATGAGGTCAAACAGGTCACAAAAAGGTCAAAAATTTCACAAAAACGTCATGCCATGGTATGAGTTCAAAAATGTCACAAAAATGTCATACCGCGGTATGAAGTCAAAAATGTCACAAAAACGTCATACCGCGGGATGAGGTCAAAAATGTCACAAAAACGGCATACCACGATATGATGTCAAAAATGTCACAAAAACGTCACATCGCAGGATAAGGTCAAAAATGTCACAAAAACGTCAAACCGCGGAATGAGGTCAAAAATGTCACAAAAACGTCATACCGCGGGATGATGTCAAAAATGTCACAAAAAGGTCAAAAATGTCTCAAAAACGTCACACCGCGGTATGAGGTCAACAATTTCACAAAAACGTCATACCGCGGTATGATGTCAAACATGTCACATAAACGTCATACTGCGGAATGATGTCAAAAATGTCACAAAGAGGTCAAAAATGTCGCAAAAACGTCATATCGCGGGATGAGGTCAAAAATGTGTCAAAAACGTCATACCGCGGGATGATGTCAAAAATGTCACAAAAAGGTCAAAAATGTCTCAAAAACGTGATACCGAGGTGTGAGGTCAAAAATGTCACAAAAACGTCATACCGCGGGATGAGGTCAAAAATGTCACAAAAACGTCAAACCGCGGGATGAGGTCAACAATGTCTCAAAAACGTCATACCACGATATGATGTCAAAAATGTCACAAAAACGTCATACCGTGGAATGATGTCAAAAATGTCACAAAAACGTGACATCGCAGGATGAGGTCAAAAATGTCACAAAAACGTCAAACCGCGGAATGAGGTCAAAAATGTCACAAAAACGTCATACCGCGGGATGATGTCAAAAATGTATCAAAAAAGGTCAAAAATGTCTCAAAAACGTCACACCGCGGTATGAGGTCAAAAATGTCACAATAACGTCATACCGTGGAATGATGTCAAAAATGTCACAAAAACGTCACATCGCAGGATGAGGTCAAAAATGTCACAAAAACGTCAAACCGCAGAATGAGGTCAAACATGTCACATAAACGTCATACTGCGGAATGATGTCAAAACTGTCACAAAGAGGTCAAAAATGTCGCAAAAACGTCATATCGCGGGATGAGGTCAAAAATGTCACAAAAAGGTCAAAAATGTCTCAAAAACGTGACACCGAGGTGTGAGGTCAAAAATGTCACAAAAACGTCATACCGCGGGATGAGGTCAAAAATGTCACAAAAACGTCAAACCGCGGGATGAGGTCAACAATGTCTCAAAAACGTCATACCGCGGGATGATGTCAAAAATGTCACAAAAAGGTCAAAAATGTCTCAAAAACTTGATACCCAGGTGTGAGGATAAAAATGTCACAAAAACGTCATACCGTGGAATGATGTCAAAAATGTCACAAAAACGTCACATCGCAGGATTAGGTCAAAAATGTCACAAAAACGTCAAACCGCGGAATGAGGTCAAAAATGTCACAAAAACGTCATACCGCGGGATGATGTCAAAAATGTCACAAAAAGGTCAAAAATGTCACAAAAACGTCATACCGTGGAATGATGTCAAAAATGTCACAAAAACGTCACATCGCAGGATGAGGTCAAAAATGTCACAAAAATGTCAAACCGCGGAATGAGGTCAAAAATGTCACAAAAACGTCATTCCGCAGGATGATGTCAAAAATGTCACAAAAAGGTCAAAAATGTCTCAAAAACGTCACACCGCGGTATGAGGTCAAAAATGTCACAAAAACGTCATACCGTGGAATGATGTCAAAAATGTCACAAAAACGTCACATCGCAGGATGAGGTCAAAAATGTCACAAAAACGTCAAACCGCGGAATGAGGTCAAACATGTCACATAAACGTCATACTGCGGAATGATGTCAAAAATGTCACAAAGAGGTCAAAAATGTCGCAAAAACGTCATATCGCGGGATGAGGTCAAAAATGTCACAAAAATGTCATACCGTGGGATGAGGTCAAAAATGTCACAAAAACGTCATCTCGCGGTATGAGGTCAAAAATGTCACAAAAACGTCATATCGCGGGATGAGGTCAAAAATGTCACAAAAACGTCACACCGTGGTATAAGGTCAAAAATGTCACAAAAAGATCAAAAATGTGACAAAAACGTCATACCGCGGGATGAGGTCAGAAATGTCATAAAAACGTCATACCGCGGAATGAGGTCAAACACGTCACGAAAGCGTCTTCCCGCGGAATGAGGTCAAAAATTTAACAAAAACGTCATTCCGCGGGATGAGGTCAAACATGTCACAAAAACGTCAGATGAGGTCAAAAATGTCACAAAAACGTCAAACCACGGCATGAGGTAAAAAAATCTCAGAAAAAGGTCATACCGTGGGATGAGGTCAAAAATTTCACAAAAGCGTTGTCCCGCAGTATGAGGTCAAAAATGTCAAAAAAAATGTCAAAATTGTGGCAAAAACGTCATACCGCGGTATGAGGTCAAAAATGTCACAAAAACGTCAAACCGCGGGATGAGGTCAAAAATGTCTCAAAAAGGTCATACCGCGGGATGAGGTCAAAGATGTCACATAAACGTCATACTGCGGAATGATGTCAAAAATGTCACAAAGAGGTCAAAAATGTCGCAAAAACGTCATATCGCGGGATGAGGTCAAAAATGTCACAAAAACGTCATACCGTGGGATGAGGTCAAAAATGTCACAAAAACGTCATATCGCGGGATGAGGTCAAAAATCTCAGAAAAAGGTCATACCGCGGGATGAGGTCAAAAATGCCTCAAAAATTTCATACCGCAGTATGATGTCAAAAATGTCACAAAAACATACCGCGGGAATTAGGTCAAAAACGTCACAAAAACGTCATACCGCGGTATGAGGTCAAAACGTCACAAAAGTCACAAAAACGTCATACCGCGGTATGAGGTCAAAAATGTCAAAAAAACGTCATACCGCGGAATTTCGTCAAAAATCTCACAAAAAAGTCATACCGTGGTATAAGGTCAAAAATGTCACAAAAACATCATACCGCGGTATGAGGTCAAAAATGTCGCAAAAAATTCATACCACGGTTTGAGGTCAAAAGTCACAAAAAGGTCAAAAATGTCATAAAAACGTCATACCGCGGTATGAGGTCAAAAATGTCACAAAAACGTCATGCCGCGGAATGTTGTCAAAAATGTCACAAAAACGTCATACCGCAGTATGATGTCAAAAATGTCTCAAAAACATACCGCGGGATTATGTCAAAAATGTCACAAAAAGGTCAAAAATGTCTCAAAAATGTCACACCGCGGTATGAGGTCAAAAATGTCACATAAACGTCATACTGCGGAATGATTTCAAAAATGTCACAAAAAGGTCAAAAATGTTACAAAAACGTCATTCCGCGGAATGATGTAAAAACTTGCACAAAAAGGTCAAAACTGTCTCAAAAACGTAATAACGCGGTATGAGGTCAAAAATCTCAGAAAAAGGTCATACCGCGGGATGAGGTCAAACATTTCACAAAAACGTCATACCGCGGTCTGAGGTCAAAAGTGTCACAAAAATTTATACCGCGGTATGAGGTCAAAAATGTCAAAAAAAACGTCATTCCGTGGAATGAGGTCAAAAATGTCGCAAAAAAGGTCATACCGCAGTCTGAGGTCAAAAATGTCACAAAAACGTCATACCGCGGAATGTTGTCAAAACTTGCACAAAAAGGTCAAAAATGTCGCAAAAACGTCAAAAATGTCACAAAAATGTCAAAAATTTCACATAAAAGTCATACCGCGCTATGTCATACCGCGCTATGAGGTAAAAAACGTCACAAAAATTTCATACCGCGGGATGAGGTCAAAAATGCCTCAAAAACGTCACACCGCGGGATGATGTCAAAAATGTCACAAAAAGGTCAAAAATGTCTCAAAAACGTGATACCGCGGTATGAGGTCAAAAATGTCACAAAAACATACCGCGGGAATTAGGTCAAAAATGTCACAAAAACGTCAGATGAGGTCAAAAATGTCACAAAAACGTCATTCCGCGGGATGAGGTCAAAAATGTCACAAAAATTTCATTCCGCGGTATGAGGTCAAAAATTTCACAAAAACGTCATACCGCGGTATGAGGTCAAAAATGTCACAAAAACGTCATACTGCGGTATGAGGTCAAAAATGTCAGAAAAAGGTCATACCGCGAGATGAGGTCAGAAATTTCACAAAAATGTTATACCGCGGTATGAGGTCAAAAATGTCACAAAAAGGTCAAAAATGTCACAAAAACGTCATACCGCGGGATCATGTAAAAGATGTCATAAAAAGATCAAAAATGTCTCAAAAACGTCATACCGCGGAATGATGTCAAAAATGTCACAAAAACGTCATACTGCGGTATGAGGTCAAAAATGTCACAAAAACATACCGCGGGAATTAGGTCAAAAATGTCACAAAAACGTCAGATGAGGTCAAAAATGTCACAAAAATGTCATTCCGCGGGATGAGGTCAAAAATGTCACAAAAATTTCATTCCGCGGTATGAGGTCAAAAATTTCACAAAAACGTCATACCGCGGTATGAGGTCAAAAATGTCACAAAAACGTCATACCGCGGTATGAGGTCAAAAATGTCAGAAAAAGGTCATACCGCGAGATGAGGTCAGAAATTTCACAAAAACGTTATACCGCGGTATGAGGTCAAAAATGTCACAAAAAGGTCAAAAATGTCACAAAAACGTCATACCGCGGGATCATGTAAAAGATGTCATAAAAAGATCAAAAATGTCTCAAAAACGTCATACCGCGGAATGATGTCAAAAATGTCACAAAAACGTCATACCGCGGGATGAGGTCAAAAATGTCACAAAAACGTCATGCCGCGGAGTGCGGTTAAAAATTCCTCGAAAACATCACACCACGGGATGATGTCAAAAATGTCACAAAAAGGTCAAGAATGTCACAAAAACGTCATACCGCGGAATGTCGTCAAAAATGTCACAAAAAGGTCAAAAATGTCTCAAAATCGTCACTCCGCGGTATGTGGTCAAAAATGTCACAAAAACGATATACTGCGGGATGAAGTCAAAAATATCACAAAAACGTAATACCGCGGTATAAGGTCAAAAATGTCACAAAAACGTCATACCGCGGAATGACGTTTTTGAGACATCTTTGACCTTTTTGTGACATTTTTGACGACATTCCGCGGTATGACGTTTTTGTGACACTTTTGACCTTTTTGTGACACTTTTGACATCATCCCGCCGTATGACGTTTTTGTGACAATCTGACCTCCTCCCGCGGTATGAAGTTTTTGTTACATTTTTGACCTTTTTGTGACATTTTTGACTTCATACCGCGGAATAATGTTTTTGTGAAATTTTTGACCTCATACCGCGGAATGAAATTTTTGTGACGTTTTTGACCTCATACCGCGGTATGACTTTTATGTGACATCTTTGACCCTTTTGTGACGTTTTTGACCTGATACCGCGGTATGACGTTTTTGTGATATTTTTGACTTCATACCGCTTTATGATTTTTCTGTGACATTTTTGACCTCATCCCGCGGTATGACGTTTTTGTGATATTTTTGACCTTTTTCTGAAATTTTTGACCTGATCCCGTGGCATGACGTTTTTCTTACATTTTTGACCTCATACTGCGGAATGACGTTTTTGAGAAATTTTTGACCTTTTTGTGACATTTTTGACGACATTCTGCGGTATGACGTTTTTGTGACATTTTTGACATCATACCGCTGTATGACATTTTTGTAACATTTTTGACCTCATACCCGGTATGAAACTTTTGTGACATTTTTTACATCATCCCGCCGTATGACATTTTTGTGACATTTTTTACCTCATCCGGCGATGTGACGTTTTTGTGAAATTTTTGACCTCATACCGCGGTATCACGTTTTTGTGACATTCTTGACCTCATACCGCGGTATGACTTTTATGACAATTTTGACCTTTTTGTTACATTTTTGACCTTTTTGTGACGTTTTTGACCTTATACCGCGGTATGACGTTTTTGTGACATTTTTTACTTCATCCCGCGGTACGACGTTTTTGTGACATTTTTGACATCATTCTGCGGTATGACGTTTTTGAGACATTTTTGATCTTTTTATGACATTTTTGACATGATCCCGCAGTATGACGTTTTTGTGACATTTTTGACCTCTAACCGCGGTATGACGTTTTTGTGACATTTTTGACCTCATCCCGCGGAATAGCGTTTTTGTGACATTTTTTACATCATTCCGCGGTTTGACGTTTTTGTGACTTTTGTGACGTTTTTCACCTCATACCGCGTTATGATGTTTTTGTGACATTTTTGACCTCATCCCGTGATATGACGTTTTTCGACATTTTTGACCTTTTTGTGCAATTTTTGACCTCATACCGCTGCATGACGTTTTTGTGACTTTTGTGACATTTTGGACCTCATCCCGCGGTATGACGTTTTTGTAACATTTTTGACCTCATACCGCGGTATGACGTTTTTGCGACATTGTTGACCTCATACCGTGGAATGACGTTTTTGACATTTTTTACCTTTTTGTGACATTTTTGACATCATTCCGCAGTATGACGTTTATGTGACAATTTTGACCTCATACCGCGGTATGACCTTTTTGTGACCTTTTTTGACCTTTTTGACATACATCCGCGTTGTGATGTTTTTGAGACGTGTTTAGCCTTTTTGTGACATTTTTGACATCATCCCGCGGAATGAAATTTTTGTGACGTTTTTGACCTCATACCGCGGTATGACTTTTATGTGACATCTTTGACCTTTTTGTGACATTTTTGACCTTTTTGTGACGTTTTTGACCTGATACCGCGGTATGACGTTTTTGTGATATTTTTGACTTCATACCGCTTTATGATTTTTCTGTGACATTTTTGACCTCATCCCGCGGTATGACGTTTTTGTTATATTTTTGACCTTTTTCTGAAATTTTTGACCTCATCCCGTGGCATGATGTTTTTTTTTACATTTTTTACCTCATACTGCGGAATGACGTTTTTGAGAAATTTTTGACCTTTTTGTGACATTTTTGACGACATTCTGCGGTATGACGTTTTTGTGAAATTTTTGACATCATACCGCTGTATGACGTTTTTGTAACATTTTTGACCTCATACCCGGTATGAAATTTTTGTGACATTTTTGACATCATCCCGCCGTATGACATTTTTGTGACATTTTTTACCTCATCCCGCGATGTGACGTTTTTGTGAAATTTTTGACGTCATACTGCGGTATCACGTTTTTTTGACATTCTTGACCTCATAACGCGGTATGACTTTTATGACAATTTTGACCTTTTTGTGACATTTTTGACCTTTTTGTGACGTTTTTGACCTTATGCCGCGGTATGACGTTTTTGTGACATTTTTGACTTCATACCGCTTTATGACTTTTTTGTTACATTTTTGACCTTTTTGGAACATTTTTGACCTCATCCCGCTGTATGATGTATTTGTGACATTTTTGACCTCATACCGTGGTATGACGTTTTTGACATTTTTGACCTTTTTGTGACATTTTTGACATCATGACGTTTTTGTGACTTTTGTGACGTTTTTGACCTCATACCCCGGTATGTTTTTTTCACATTTTTGACCTCATACCGCAGTATGACGTTTTTGTGACATCTTTGACCTCATCCCGCGATATGACGTTTTTGTGATCTTTTTTACCTCATCCCGCGGTACGACGTTTTTGTGACATTTTTGACATCATTCTGCGGTATGACGTTTTTGAGACATTTTTGATCTTTTTATGACATTTTTGACATGATCCCGCGGTATGACGTTTTTGTGACATTTTTGACCTCATCCCGCGGAATGACGTTTTTGTGACGTTTTTGACATCATTCCGCGGTATGACGTTTTTGTGACTTTTGTGACGTTTTTCACCTCATACCGCGTTATGACGTTTTTGTGACATTTTTGACCTCATCCCGTGATATGACTTTTTTCGACATTTTTGACCTTTTTGTGCAAGTCTTGACCTCATACCGCTGTATGACGTCTTTGTGACTTTTGTGACATTTTTGACCTCATCCCGCGGTATGACGTTTTTGTAACATTTTTGACCTCATACCGCGGTATGACGTTTTTGCGACATTGTTGACCTCATACCGTGGTATGACGTTTTTGTGAAATTTTTGACCTCATACCGCGTTGTGATGTTTTTGAGACGTGTTTAGCCTTTTTGTGACATTTTTGACATCATCCCGCGGTATGACGATTTTGTGACATTTTTAACATACTGCGGTATGACATTTTTGTGACATTTTTGACATCATCCCGCGGTATGACTTTTTTGTGACATTTTTGACATCAAACTGCGGTATGAAATTTTTATGACATTTTTGACATCATCCCGCGTCATGACTCTTTTGTGACATTTTTGATCTTTTTGTGACATTTTTGACCTCATACCGTGGAATGAAGTTTTTGTGACATTTTTGACATCATCCCGCCAAATGACGTTTTTGAGACATTTTTTACCTCATACCGCGATATGACGTTTTTGTGACTTTGGTGACGTTTTTGAACTCATACCGCGGTATGATGTTTTTTTCACATTTTTGATCTCATACCGCGGTATGACGTTTTTGTGACATTTTTGACCTCATCCCGCGGTATGACGTTTTTGTGACATTTTTGACCTCTAACCACGGTATGAGGCTTTTTTGACATTTTTTACCGTTTCGTGACATTTTTGACATCATTCCGCAGTATGACGTTTATGTGACAAATTTGACCTCATACCGCGGTTTGACGTTTTTGTGAAATTTTTGACCTCATACCGCGGTGTGATGTTTTTGAGACGTGTTTGACCTTTTTGTGACATTTTTGACATACTGCGGTATGACATTTTTGTGACATTTTTGACATCATACCGCGGTATGACGTTTTTGTGACATTTTTGACATCATACTGCGGTATGAAATTTTTGTGACATTTTTGACCTCATACCGTGGTATGAAATTTTTGTGACATTTTTGACATCATCCCGCCAAATGACGTTTTTGCGACATTTTTGACGTCATACCGCGGTATGATGTTTTTGTGACATTTTGACCTCATCCCGCGGTATGAAATTTTTGTGACATTTTTGACATAATCCCGCAGTATGATGTTTTTGTGACTTTATTGACAACATTCCGCGGCATGACGTTATTGTGACATTTTTGACATCATTCTGCGGTATGACGTTTTTGAGAAATTTTTTATCTTTTTATGACATTTTTGACATGATCCCGCGCAATGACGTTTTTGTCACATTTTTGACCTCTAACCGCGGTATGACGTTTTTGTGACATTTTTGACCTCATCCCGCGGAAAGACTTTTTTGTGAAATTTTTGACATCATTCCGCGGTATGAGGTTATTGTGACATTTTTGACCTCATACAGCGGTATGACGTTTTTGCGACAATTTTGACCTTTTTGTGACATTTTTGACCTCATCCCGCTGTATGAAATTTTTGAGACATATTTGACCTTTTGATGACATTTTTGACATGATCCCGCGGTATGACGTTTTTGTGACATTATTGACAACATTCCGCGGCATGACGTTTTTGTGACATTTTTGACCTCATATCGCGGTATGACGTTTTTGTGACTTTTGTGACATTTTTGACCTCATACCACGGTATAACGTTTTTGTGACATTTTTGACCTCTTTGTGACATTTTTTACATGATTCCGCGGTATGACGTTTTTGTGACATTTTTGACCTCATACCGCGGTATGACGTTTTTGTGACTTTTGTGACATTTTTGACCTCATCCCGCGGTATAACGTTTTTGTGACATTTTTGACCTCATACCGCGGTATGACGTTTTAGTGACGTTTTTGACCTCATTCCGCGGTATTACATTTTTGACCTTTTTGTGACATTTTTTACATGATTCCACGGTCAAAAATGTCACAAAAACGTCATACCGCGGAATGAGGTCAAAAATGTCAAAAACGTCATAACGCGGGATGAGGTCAAACAGGTCACAAAAAGGTCAAAAATTTCACAAAAACGTCATGCCATGGTATGAGTTCAAAAATGTCACAAAAATGTCATACCGCGGTATGAAGTCAAAAATGTCACAAAAACGTCATACCGCGGGATGAGGTCAAAAATGTCACAAAAACGGCATACCACGATATGATGTCAAAAATGTCACGAAAACGTCAAACCGCGGAATGATGTCAAAAATGTCACAAAAAGGTCAAAAATGTCTCAAAAACGTCACACCGCGGTATGAGGTCAACAATTTCACAAAAACGTCATACCGCGGTATGATGTCAAACATGTCACATAAACGTCATACTGCGGAATGATGTCAAAAATGTCACAAAGAGGTCAAAAATGTCGCAAAAACGTCATATCGCGGGATGAGGTCAAAAATGTGTCAAAAACGTCATACCGCGGGATGATGTCAAAAATGTCACAAAAAGGTCAAAAATGTCTCAAAAACGTGATACCGAGGTGTGAGGTCAAAAATGTCACAAAAACGTCATACCGCGGGATGAGGTCAAAAATGTCACAAAAACGTCAAACCGCGGGATGAGGTCAAAAATGTCTCAAAAACGTCATACCGTGGGATGATGTCAAAAATGTCACAAAAAGGTCAAAAATGTCTCAAAAACGTGATACCGAGGTGTGAGGTGAAAAATGTCACAAAAACGTCATACCGCGGGATGAGGTCAAAAATGTCACAAAAACGTCATCCGGCGGGATAATGTCAAAAATGTCACAAAAAGGTCAAAAATGTCACATAAACGTCATACTGCGGAATGATGTCAAAAATGTCACAAAGAGGTCAAAAATGTCGCAAAAACGTCATATCGCGGGATGAGGTCAAAAATGTCACAAAAAGGTCAAAAATGTCTCAAAAACGTGATACCGAGGTGTGAGGTCAAAAATGTCACAAAAACGTCATACCGCGGGATGAGGTCAACAATGTCTCAAAAACGTCATACCGCGGGATGATGTCAAAAATGTCACAAAAAGGTCAAAAATGTCTCAAAAACGTGATACCGAGGTGTGAGGTCAAAAATGTCACAAAAACGTCATACCGTGGAATGATGTCAAAAATGTCACAAAAACGTCACATCGCAGGATTAGGTCAAAAATGTCACAAAAACGTCAAACCGCGGAATGAGGTCAAAAATGTCACAAAAACGTCATACCGCGGGATGATGTCAAAAATGTCACAAAAAGGTCAAAAATGTCTCAAAAACGTCACACCGCGGTATGAGGTCAAAAATGTCACAAAAACGTAATACCGTGGAATGATGTCAAAAATGTCACAAAAACGTCACATCGCAGGATGAGGTCAAAAATGTCACAAAAACGTCAAACTGCGGAATGAGGTCAAACATGTCACATAAACGTCATACTGCGGAATGATGTCAAAAATGTCACAAAGAGGTCAAAAATGTCACAAAAACGTCATATCGCGGGATGAGGTCAAAAATGTCACAAAAATGTCATACCGTGGGATGAGGTCAAAAATGTCACAAAAACGTCATCTCGCGGGATGAGGTCAAAAATGTCACAAAAACGTCATATCGCGGGATGAGGTCAAAAATGTCAGAAAAACGTCATACCGTGGTATAAGGTCAAAAATGTCACAAAAAGATCAAAAATATGACAAAAGCGTCATACCGCGGGATGAGGTCAGAAATGTCATAAAAACGTCATACCGCGGAATGAGGTCAAACACGTCACGAAAGCGTCATCCCGCGGTATGAGGTCAAAAATTTAACAAAAACGTCATTCCGCGGGATGAGGTCAAACATGTCACAAAAACGTCAGATGAGGTCAAAAATGTCACAAAAACGTCAAACCACGGTATGAGGTAAAAAATCTCAGAAAAAGGTCATACCGTGGGATGAGGTCAAAAATTTCACAAAAGCGTTATCCCGCAGTATGAGGTCAAAAATGTCAAAAAAAGGTCAAAAATGTCGCAAAAACGTCATACCGCGGTATGAGGTCAAAAGTGTCACAAAAACGTCATACCACGGGATGAGGTCAAAAATGTCACAAAAACGTCATACCGCGGGATGATGTCAAAAATGTCACAAAAAGGTCAAAAATGTCTCAAAAACGTGATTCCGCGGTGTGAGGTCAAAAATGTCAAAAAAACGTCATACCACGGGATGAGGTCAAAAATGTCACAGGTCAAAAACGTCACAAAAGTCACAAAAACGTCATACCGCGGTATGAGGTCAAAAATGTCGCAAAAACGTCATATCGCGGGATGAGGTCAAAAATGTCACAAAAACGTCATTCGGCGGGATGATGTCAAAAATGTCACAAAAATTTCATACCGCGGAATGAGGTCAAAAATGTTCCAAAAAGGTCAAAAATGTCACAAAAAAGTCATAAAGCGGTATGAAGTCAAAAATGTCACAAAAACGTCATACGGCGTTATGATGTCAAACAGGTCACAAAAAGGTCAAAAATGTCTCAAAAACGTGATACTGCGGTATGAGGTCAAAAATGTCACAAAAACATCATACCGTGGAATGATGTCAAAAATTTCACAAAAAAGTCATACCGCGGGATGATGTCAAAAATGTCACAAAAAAGTCATACCACAGTATGATGTCAAAAATGTCAAAAAAACGTCATTCCGCGAGATGATGTCAAAAATGTCACAAAAAATTCATACCGCAGTATGATGTCAAAAATGCCTCAAAAACGTCATACCGCGGGATGATGTCAAAAATGTCACAAAAAGGTCAAAAATTTCACAAAAACGTCATACTGCGGAATGATGTCAAAAATGTCACAAAAAGGTCAAAAATGTCACAAAAACGTCATACCGCGGAATGATGTCAAAACTTGCACAAAAAGGTCAAAAATGTCGCAAAAACATCATATCGCGGGATGAGGTCAAAAATGTCACAAAAACGTCATGTCGCGGGATGAGGTCAAAAATGTCACAAAAACGTCATACCGTGGTATAAGGTCAAAAATGTCACAAAAACGTCAGATGAGGTCAAAAATGTCACAAAAATTTCATTCCGTGGTATGAGGTCAAAAATGTCAAAAAAACGTCATACCGCGGGATGAGTTCAAAAACGTCACAAAAAGGTCAAAAATTTCACAAAAACGTCATGCCATGGTATGAGTTCAAAAATGTCACAAAAATGTCATACCGTGGTATGAGGTCAAAAATGTCACAAAAACGTCAAAGATTTCACAAAAACGTCATACCTTGGTATTAGGTCAAAAATGTCACAAAAAGGTCGAAGATGTCACAAAAACGTCATACCGTCGTATGAGGTCAAAAATGTCACAAAGAGGTCAAAAATGTCATAAAACCGTTATTCCGCGGTATGAGGTCAAAAATGTCACAAAAAGGTGAAAAATGTCACAGAAACGTCATACCGCGGTAGTAGGTCAAAAATGTCACAAAAACGTCATACCGCGGGATGATGTCAAAAATGTCATAAAAATTTCATTCCGCGGTATGAGGTCAACAATGTCAGAAAAAAGTCAAAAATGTCACAAAAACTTTATACTGCGGTATTATGTCAAAAATGTCACAAAAACGTCATACCGCGGGATTAAGTCAAAAATGTCACAAAAACGTAATACCGCAGTATGAGGTCTAAAATGTCACAAAAAGGTCAAAAATGTCTCAAAAACGTCATGCCACGGAATGATGTCAAAGATGTCACAAAGATGTCATACCTCGGTATGAGTTCAAAAATGTCACAAAAAGGTCAAAAATTTCTCAAAGAGGTCATACCGCGGGGTGAGGTCAAAAATGTCACAAAAAAATCATACCGCGGGATGAGGTCAAAAATGTCACAAATATTTCATACCGTGGTATGAGGTCAAAAATGTCACAAAAAGTCAAATGTCACAAAAACGTCATACCGTCATATGAGGTAAAAAATGTCACAAAAAGGTGAAAAATGTCTCAAAAACGTCACACCGCGGTATGAGGTCAAAAATTTCACAAAAACGTCATACCGCGGAATGAGGTCAAAAATGTCACATAAACGCCAGACCGCGGAATGATGTCAAAACTTGTACAAAAATGTCAAAAATGTCCCAAAAACGTCATATCGCGGGATGAGGTCAAAAATGTCACAAAAACGTCATTCCGCGGTATGAGGTCAAAAATGTCACAAAAACGTCATACCGCGGAATGATGTCAAAACTTGCACAAAAAGATCAAAAATGTTGCAAAAACGTCATCTATCGGGATGAGGTCAAAAATGTCACAAAAACGTCATACCGCGGTATGAGGTCAAAAATGTCACAAAAACGTTATACCGCGGGATGTCGTCAAAAATGTCATAAGAAGGCCAATAATGTGTCAAAAACGTCATACAGCGGGATCAGGTCAAAAATGTGACAAAAACGTCATACCGCGGAATGATGTCAAAAATGTCACTAAAAGGTCAAAAATGTCTCAAAAACGTCATGCCGCGGAATTATGTCAAAAATGTCACAAAGATGTCATACCTCGGTATGAGTTCAAAAAGGTCACATATATGTAAAATGTCACAAAAATGTCATATAGCCTGATGAGGTCACAAATGTCACAAAAATTTCATACCGCGGGATGGGGTCGAAAATGTCACAAATATTTCATACCGTGGTATGAGGTCAAAAATGTCACAAAATGGTCAAATGTCACAAAAACGTCATACCGTCGTATGAGGTCAAAAATGTCACAAAATGGTCAAAAATGTCACAAAAACGTCATACCGAGGTATGAGGTCAAAAATGTCACAAAAAAATATCGCGGGATGAGGTCAAAAATGTCACAAAAACGTCATATCGCGGGATGAGGTCAGAAATGTCACAAAAACGTCATACAGTGATATAAGGTCAAAAATGTCACAAAAACGTCATACCGCGGTTTGAGGTCAAAAATGTAACGAAAACGTCATTCCGCGGGATGAGGTCAAAAAAGTCACAAAAACGTCAGATGAGGTCAAAAATGTCACAAAAACGTCATTCCGCGGGATGAGGTCAAAAATGTCACAAAAATTTCATTCCGCGGTATGAGGTAAAAAATGTCACAAAAACGTCATACCGCGGTATGAGGTCAAAAATGTCACAAAAACGTCATACCGCGGGATCCTGTCAAAAATGTCATAAAAAGTTCAAAAATGTCTCAAAAATTTCATACCGCGGTATGAGGTCAAAAATGTCAGAAAAACGTCATACCGCGGGATGAGGTCAGAAATTTCACAAAAACGTTATACTGCGGTATGAGGTCAAAGAGGTCACAAAAAGGTCAAAAATGTCACAAAAACGTCATACCGCGGGATCATGTCAAAAATGTCATAAAAAGATCAAAAATGTCAGAAAAACGTTATACCGCAGTATGAGGTCAAAAATGTCACAAAAAAGTCAAAAATGTCACAAAAACATCCTACCGCGGGATAAGGTCAATAATGCCTCAAAGACGTCATTCGGCGGGATGATGTCAAAAATGTCACAAAAAGGTCAAAAATGTCACAAAAACGTCACACGGCAGGATGATGTCAAGAATGTCACAGAAAACGTCATACCGCGGAATGTCGTCAAAAATGTCACAAAAAGGTCAAAAATGTCTCAAAATCCTCACTCCCCGGTATGAGGTCAAAAATGTCACAAAAACGATATACTGCGGGATGAAGTCAAGAATATCACAAAAACGTAATACCGCGGTATAAGGTCAAAAATGTCACAAAAACGTCATATCGCGGAATGTCAAAAATTTCACAAAAAAGTCATACCGCGGTATGAGGTCTAAAATGTCACAAAAATGTCATACCGCGGAATCATGTCAAAAATGTCACAAAAAGGTCAAAAATGTCAAAAAAAGGTCAAAAATATCACAAAAACGTCATACCGCGGAATGTCGTCAAAAATGTCACAAAAAGGTCAAAAATGTCTCAAAATCCTCACTCCCCGGGATGAGGTCAAAAATGTCACAAAAACGATATACTGCGGGATGAAGTCAAGAATATCACAAAAACGTAATACCGCGGTATAAGGTCAAAAATGTCACAAAAACGTCATATCGCGGAATGTCAAAAATTTCACAAAAAAGTCATACCGCGGTATGAGGTCTAAAATGTCACAAAAACGTCATACCGCGGAATCATGTCAAAAATGTCACAAAAAGGTCAAAAATGTCACAAAAACGTCATACCGCGGTATGAGGTCAAAAATATCACAAAAACGTCATTCTGCGGAATCATGTCAAAAACGTCACAAAAAGGTCAAAAATGTCAAAAAAAGGTAAAAAAAGGTCACATAAAAGTCATACCGCGGAATGAGGTCAAAAATGTCACAAAAACGTAATACGGCGGGAAGATGTCAAAAATTTCACAAAAACGTCATACCGCGGGATGATGTCAAAAATTTCACCAAAAAGTCATTCCGCGGGATGATGTCAAAAATGTCACAAAAAAGTCATACCACGGTATGAAGTCAAAAATATCACAAAAACGTCATACCATGATATGAGGTCAAAAATGTCACAAAAACGTCATACCGCGGAATCATGTATGATGTCAAAAATGTCACAAAAACGTCATACCGCGGGATGAGGTCAAAAATGCCTCAAAAACGTCACACCACGGGACGATGTCAAATAAGTCACAAAAAGGTCAAAAATGTCTCAAAAACGTGATTCCGCGGGATGAGGTCAAAAATGTCACAAAAACGTCATACCGCGGGATGAGGTCAAAAATGTCACAAAAAAGTCATACGGCGGGATGATGTAAAAAAATTCACAAAAAGGTCAAAGATGTCACAAAAACGTCATACCGCGGTATGAGGTCAAAAACGTCACAAAAGTCACAAAAACGTCATACCGCGGGATGAGGTCAAAAATGTCGCAAAAACGTCATACGGCTGGATGTCAAAAATGTCACAAAGACTTCATACCACGGTTTGAGGTCAAAAATGTCACAAAAAGGTCAAAAATGTCACAAAAACGTCATTCCGCGGTGTGAGGTCAAAAATGTCACAAAAATGTCATGTCGCGGAATGTTGTCAAAAATGTCACAAAAACGTCATATCGCAGTATGATGTCAAAAATGTCTCAAAAACGTCATTCCGCGGGATGATGTCAAAAATGTCACAAAAATTTCATTCCGCACTATGATGTCAAAAATGTCTCAAAAACGTCATACCGCGGGATGATGTCAAAAATGTCACAAAAAGGTCAAAAATGTCTCAAAAACGTTATACCGCGGTATGAGGTCAAAAATGTCACATAAACGTCATTCTGCGGAATGATTTCAAAAATGTCACAAAAAGGTCAAAAATGCTAAAAAAAAGGACATACCGCGGAATGATGTCAAAACTTGCACAAAAAGGTCAAAACTGTCTCAAAAACGAAATAACGCGGTATGAAGTCAAAAAACTCAGAAAAAGGTCATACCGCGGGATGAGGTCAAAAATTTCACAAAAACGTCATACCGCGGTCTGATGTCAAAAATGTCACAAAAATTTCATACCGCGGTATGAGGTCAAAAATGTCAAAAAAACGTCATATCGCAGAATGAGGTCAAAAATGTCGCAAAAAACGTCATACCGCGGTGTAAGGTCAAAAATGTCACAAAAATGTCATGCCGCGGAATGTTGTCAAAAATGTCACAAAAATGTCATAAATGTCTCAAAAATGTCACACCGCGGTATGAGGTCAAAAATGTCACAAAAAGGTTATACCGTGGTATGAGGTCAAAAATGTCACATAAACGTCATTCTGCGGAATGATTTCAAAAATGTCACAAAAATTTCATTCCGCGGTATGAGGTCAAAAATTTCACAAAAACGTCATACCGCGGGATCATATCAAAAATGTCATAAAAAGATCAAAAATGTCTGAAAAATTTCATACCGCGGTATGAGGTCAAAAATGTCAGAAAAAGGTCATACCGCGGGATGAGGTCAGAAATTTCACAAGAACGTTATACCGCGGTATGAGGTCAAAAATGTCACAAAAAGGTCAAAAATGTCACAAAAACCTCATACCGCGGGATCATGTCAAAAATGTCATAAAAAGATCAAAAATGTCTCAAAAACGTCATACCGCGGAATGATGTCAAAAATGTCACAAAAGCGTCATTCCGCGGGATGAGGTCAAAAATGTCACAAAAACGTCATACCGCGGAGTGCGGTTAAAAATACCTCAAAAACGTCACACCACGGGATGATGTCAAAAATGTCACAAAAAGGTCAAAAATGTCACAAAAACGTTATACCGCAGTATGAGGTCAAAAATGTCACAAAAAAGTCAAAAATGTCACAAAAACATCCTAAAGCGGGATAAGGTCAATAATGCCTCAAAGACGTCATTCGGCGGGATGATGTCAAAAATGTCACAAAAAGGTCAAAAAGGTCACAAAAACGTCACACGGCAGGATGATGTCAAGAATGTCACAAAAACGTCATACCGCGGAATGTCGTCAAAAATGTCACAAACAGGTCAAAAATGTCTCAAAAACGATATACTGCGGGATGAAGTCAAAAATATCACAAAAACGTAATACCGCAGTATAACGTCAAAAATGTCACAAAAACGTCATACCGCGGAATGTCAAAAATTTCACAAAAAAGTCATACCGCGGTATGAGGTCAAAAATTTCACAAAAACGTCATACCGCGGAATCATGTCAAAAATTTCACAAAAAGGTCAAAAATGTCACAAAAACGTCATACCGCGGTATAAGGTCAAAAATATCACAAAAACGTCATTCCGCGGAATGATGTCAAAAACGTCACAAAAAGGTCAAAAATGTCAAAAAAAGGTCAAAAATGTCACATAAAAGTCATACCGCGGAATGAGGTCAAAAATGTCACAAAAACGTCATACCGCGGGATGAGGTCACACAGGTCACAAAAAGGTCAAAAATTTCACAAACACGTCATGCCATGGTATGAGTTCAAAAATGTCACAAAAATGTCATACCGCGGTATGAAGTCAAAAATGTCACAAAAACGTCATAACGCGGTATGAGGTCAAAAACGTCACAAAAAGGTCAAAAATGTCACAAAAACGTCATTCCGCGGGATGAGGTCAAAAATGTCAGAAAAACGTCATACCGCGGTATGATGTCAAAAATGTCACGAAAACGTCATACAGCGGGATGAGGTCAAAAATGTCACAAAAACGTCATACCGCGGGATGAGGTCAAAAATGTCACAAAAACGTTATACCGTGGGATGTCCGCAAAAATGTCATAAGAAGGCCAAAAATTTCTCAAAAACGTCATACCGCGGCATGAGGTCAAAAATGTCACAAAAACGTCATACCGCGGCATGAGGTCAAAAATGTCACAAAAACGTCATCCCGCGGGATGATGTCAAAAATTTGATAAAAACGTCATACCGCGGGATGATGTCAAAAATGTCACAAAAACGTCATACCGCGGGATGATGTCAAAAATGTCATAAAAATTTCATTCCGCGGTATGAGTTCAAAAATGTCAGAAAAAGGTCAAAAATGTCACAAAAACTTTATACCGGGGTATTAGGTAAAAAATGGCACAAAAACGTTATACCGCGGGATTGAGTCAAAAATGTCACAAAAACGTAATACCGCAGTATGAGGTCTAAAATGTCACAAAAATTTCAAAAATGTCACAAAAACGTCATACCACGGTATGAGGTCAAAAATGTCACAAAAACGTCATGCCGCGGTATGAGGTCAAAAATGTCACAAAAACATCATACCGTGGGATCAGGTCAAAAATGTCACAAAAACGTCATTCCACGGAATGATGTCAAAAATGTCACAAAAAAGTAAAATTTGTCTCAAAAACATCATGCCGCGGAATGATGTCAAAAATGTCACAAAGATGTCATACCTCGGTATGAGTTCAAAAATGTCACAAAAACGTCATACCGCGGGATGAGTTCAAAAACGTCACAAAAAGGTCAAAAATTTCACAAAAACGTCATGCCATGGTATGAGTTCAAAAATGTCACAAAAATGTCATACCGTGGTATGATGTCAAAAATGTCACAAAAACGTCAAAGATTTCACAAAAACGTCATACCTTGGTATTAGGTCAAAAATGTCACAAAAAGGTCGAAGATGTCACAAAAACGTCATACCGTCGTATGAGGTCAAAAATGTCACAAAGAGGTCAAAAATGTCATAAAACCGTTATTCCGCGGTATGAGGTCAAAAATGTCACAAAAAGGTGAAAAATGTCACAAAAACGTCATACCGCGGTAGTAGGTCAAAAATGTCACAAAAACGTCATACCGCGGGATGATGTCAAAGGTGTCATAAAAATTTCATTCCGCGGTATGAGGTCAACAATGTCAGAAAAAAGTCAAAAATGTCACAAAAACTTTATACTGCGGTATTAAGTCAAAAATGTCACAAAAACGTAATACCGCAGTATGAGGTCTAAAATGTCACAAAAAGGTCAAAAATGTCTCAAAAACGTCATGCCGCGGAATGATGTCAAAGATGTCACAAAGATGTCATACCTCGGTATGAGTTCAAAAATGTCACAAAAACGTCATACCGCGGGATGAGTTCAAAAACGTCACAAAAAGGTCAAAAATTTCACAAAAACGTCATGCCATGGTATGAGTTCAAAAATGTCACAAAAATGTCATACCGTGGTATGAGGTCAAAAATGTCACAAAAACGTCAAAGATTTCACAAAAACGTCATACCTTGGTATTAGGTCAAAAATGTCACAAAAAGGTCGAAGATGTCACAAAAACGTCATACCGTCGTATGAGGTCAAAAATGTCACAAAGAGGTCATACCGTCGTATGAGGTCAAAAATGTCACAAAGAGGTCAAAAATGTCATAAAACCGTTATTCCGCGGTATGAGGTCAAAAATGTCACAAAAAGGTGAAAAATGTCACAAAAACGTCATACCGCGGTAGTCGGTCAAAAATGTCACAAAAACGTCATACCGCGGGATGATGTCAAAGATGTCATAAAAATTTCATTCCGCGATATGAGGTCAACAATGTCAGAAAAAAGTCAAAAATGTCACAAAAACGTTATACCGCGGGATTAAGTCAAAAATGTCACAAAAACGTAATACCGCAGAATGAGGTCTAAAATGTCACAAAAAGGTCAAAAATGTCTCAAAAACGTCATGCCGCGGAATGATGTCAAAGATGTCACAAAGATGTCATACCTCGGTATGAGTTCAAAAATGTCACAAAAAGGTCAAAAATTTCTCAAAGAGGTCATACCGCGGGGTGAGGTCAAAAATGTCACAAAAAAATCATACCGCGGGATGAGGTCAAAAATGTCACAAATATTTCATACCGTGGTATGAGGTCAAAAATGTCACAAAAAGTCAAATGTCACAAAAACGTCATACCGTCATATGAGGTAAAAAATGTCACAAAAAGGTGAAAAATGTCTCAAAAACGTCACACCACGGTATGAGGTCAAAAATTTCACAAAAACGTCATACCGCGGAATGAGGTCAAAAATGTCACATAAACGCCAGACCGCGGAATGATGTCAAAACTTGTACAAAAATGTCAAAAATGTCGCAAAAACGTCATATCGCGGGATGAGGTCAAAAATGTCACAAAAACGTCATTCCGCGGTATGAGGTCAAAAATGTCACAAAAACGTCATACCGCGGAATGATGTCAAAACTTGCACAAAAAGATCAAAAATGTCGCAAAAACGTCATCTATCGGGATGAGGTCAAAAATGTCACAAAAACGTCATACCGCGGTATGAGGTCAAAAATGTCACAAAAACGTTATACCGCGGGATGTCGTCAAAAATGTCACAAAAACGACATACCGCGGGATGAGGTCAAAAATGTCACAAAAATTTCATTCCGTGGTATGAGGTCAAAAATGTCACAAAAACGTCATACCGCGGGATGAGTTCAAAAACGTCACAAAAAGGTCAAAAATTTCACAAAAACGTCATGCCATGGTATGAGTTCAAAAATGTCACAAAAATGTCATACCGTGGTATGAGGTCAAAAATGTCACAAAAACGTCAAAGATTTCACAAAAACGTCATACCTTGGTATTAGGTCAAAAATGTCACAAAAAGGTCAAATGTCACAAAAACGTCATACCGTCGTATGAGGTCAAAAATGTCACAAAAAGGTCAAAAATGTCACAAAAACGTCATACCGAGGTATGAGGTCAAAAATGTCACAAAAACGTCATACCGCGGAATCATGTCAAAAGCGTCACAAAAAGGTCAAAAATGTCAGAAAAAGGTCAAAAATGTCACATAAAAGTCAGACCGCGGTATGAGGTCAAAAATGTCACAAAAACGTCATACCGCGGGATGAGTTCAAAAACGTCACAAAAAGGTCAAAAATTTCACAAAAACGTCATGCCATGGTATGAGTTCAAAAATGTCACAAAAATGTCATACCGTGGTATGAGGTCAAAAATGTCACAAAAACGTCAAAGATTTCACAAAAACGTCATACCTTGGTATTAGGTCAAAAATGTCACAAAAAGGTCGAAGATGTCACAAAAACGTCATACCGTCGTATGAGGTCAAAAATGTCACAAAGATGTCATACCTCGGTATGAGTTCAAAAAGGTCACATATATGTAAAATGTCACAAAAATGTCATACAGCCTGAAGAGGTCACAAATGCCTCAAAAACGTCATACCGCGGGATGATGTCAAAAATGTCACAAAAAGGTCAAAAATTTCACAAAAAAGTCATACTGCGGAATGATGTCAAAAATGTCACAAAAAGGTCAAAAATGTCACAAAAACGTCATACCGCGGAATGATGTCAAAACTTGCACAAAAAGGTCAAAAATGTCGCAAAAACATCATATCGCGGGATGAGGTCAAAAATGTCACAAAAACCTCATGTCGCGGGATGAGGTCAAAAATGTCACAAAAACGTCATACCGTGGTATAAGGTCAAAAATGTCACAAAAACGTCATACCGCGGGATGAGGTCAAAAATGTCACAAAAACGTCAGATGAGGTCAAAAATGTCACAAAAACGTCATACCGTGGTATGAGGTCAAAAATGTCACAAAAACGACATACCGCGGGATGTGGTCAAAAATGTCACAAAAATTTCATTCCGTGGTATGAGGTCAAAAATGTCACAAAAACGTCATACCGCGGGATGAGTTCAAAAACGTCACAAAAAGGTCAAAAATTTCACAAAAACGTCATGCCATGGTATGAGTTCAAAAATGTCACAAAAATGTCATACCGTGGTATGAGGTCAAAAATGTCACAAAAACGTCAAAGATTTCACAAAAACGTCATACCTTGGTATTAGGTCAAAAATGTCACAAAAAGGTCGAAGATGTCACAAAAACGTCATACCGTCGTATGAGGTCAAAAATATCACAAAGAGGTCAAAAATGTCATAAAACCGTTATTCCGCGGTATGAGGTCAAAAATGTCACAAAAAGGTGAAAAATGTCACAAAAACGTCATACCGCGGTAGTAGGTCAAAAATGTCACAAAAACGTCATACCGCGGGATGATGTCAAAAATGTCATAAAAATTTCATTCCGCGGTATGAGGTCAACAATGTCAGAAAAAAGTCAAAAATGTCACAAAAACTTTATACTGCGGTATTAGGTCAAAAATGTCACAAAAACGTTATACCGCGGGATTAAGTCAAAAATGTCACAAAAACGTAATACCGCAGTATGAGGTCTAAAATGTCACAAAAAGGTCAAAAATGTCTCAAAAACGTCATGCCGCGGAATGATGTCAAAGATGTCACAAAGATGTCATACCTCGGTATGAGTTCAAAAATTTCACAAAAAGGTCAAAAATTTCTCAAAGAGGTCATACCGCGGGGTGAGGTAAAAAATGTCACAAAAAAATCATGCCGCGGAATGATGTCAAAAATGTCACAAAGATGTCATACCTCGGTATGAGTTCAAAAAGGTCACAAATATGTCAAAAATGTCACACAAATTTCAAACCGCAGGATGAGGTCAAAAATGTCAAAAAAACGTCATACCGCGGGATCATGTCAAAAATGTCATAAAAAGGTCAAAAATGTCTCAAAAATTGAGGTCAAAAATCTCAGAAAAAAGTCATTCCGCGGGATGAGGTCAGAAATTTCACAAAAACGTTACACCGCGGAATGAGGTCAAAAATGTCACAAAAACGTCATACCGAAGAATCAAGTCAAAAATGTCACAAAAAGGTCAAAAATGTCACAAAAACGTTACACCGCGGTATGAGGTCAAAAATGTCACAAAAACGTCATACCGCGGAATCATGTCAAAAACGTCACAAAAAGGTCAAAAATGTCACAAAAAGGTCAAAAATGTCACATAAACGTCATACCGCGGTATGAGGTCAAAAATGTCACAAAAACGTCATACCGCGGGATGAGGTCAAAAACGTCACAAAAAGGTCAAATATTTCACAAAAACGTCATACCATGTTATGAGTTCGAAAATCTCACAAAAATGTCATACCGCGGTATGAAGTAAAAAATGTCACAAAAACGTCATACCGTGGGATGAGGTCAAAAATGTCATGAAAACGTCATACCGCGGGATGTTCAAAAATGTCACAAAAAAGTTATGCCGCGGTATGAGGTCAAAAATGTCAAAAAAAGGTCAAAAATGTCGCAAAAACGTCATACCGCGGTATGAGGTAAAAAATGTCACAAAAACGTCATACCGCGGGATGAGGTCAAAAATTCCTAAAAAACCTCACACCGGGGGATGATGTCAAAAATGTCACAAAAAGGTCAAAAATGTCTCAAAAATGTCACACCGCGGTATGAAAAAATTTCACAAAAACATCATACCGTCATGTCAAAAATGTCATAAAAATGTAAAAAATGTCTCAAAAACTTTATACCGCGGTATTAGGTCAAAAATGTCACAAAAACGTTATACCGCGGGATTGAGTCAAAAATGTCACAAAAACGTAATACCGCAGTATGAGGTCTAAAATGTCACAAAAATTTCTAAAATGTCACAAAAACGTATTACCACGGTATGAGGTCAAAAATGTCAAAAAAAGGTCAAAAATGTCACTTAAAGGTCATACCGCGGTATGAGGTCAAAAACGTCACAAAAAGGTCAAAAATTTCACAAGAGCATCATACCGTGGGATGAGGTCAAAAATGTCACGAAAACGTCATACCGCGGGATGAGGTCAAAAATGTCACAAAAACGTTATACCGCGGTATGAGGTCAAAAATGTAAAAAAAAGGTCAAAAATGTCGCAAAAACGTCTCTCGCGGTATGAGGTAAAAAATGTCACAAAAACGTCATACCGCGGGATGAGGTCAAAAATTCGTAAAAAACCTCACACCGGGGGATGATGTCAAAAATGTCACAAAAAGGTCAAAAATGTCTCAAAAATGTCAACGCGGTATAAGGTCAAAAATTTCTCAAAAACGTCATACCGCGGAATGAGTTCAAAAATGTCGAAAAAAACGTCATACGGCGGGGTGATGTCGAAAATGTCACAAAAAGGTCAAAAATTTCTCAAAGAGGTCATACCGCGGGGTGAGGTCAAAAATGTCACAAAAAAATCATACCGCGGCATGAGGTCAAAAATCACACAAAAACATCATACCGCGGGATGATGTCAAAAATTTCACATAAAAGTCATACCGCGGTATGAGGTCAGAAATATCACAAAAACGTCATACCGCGGGATGTCAAAAATGTCACAAAAAGGTCAAAAATGTCTCAAAAATGTCACGCCGTGGTATGAGGTCAAAAATGTCACATAAACGTCATACTGCGGAATGAGGTCAAAAATGTCACAAAAAGGTCAAAAATGTCAGAAAAACGTTATACCGCGGAATGATGTAAAAACTTGCAAAAAAAGGTCAAAACTGTCTCAAAAACGTAATAACGCGGTATGAGGTCAAAAATCTCAGAAAAAGGTCATACCGCGGGATGAGGTCAAAAATGCCTCAAAAACGTCACACCGCGGGATGATGTCAAAAATGTCACAAAAAGGTCAAAAATGTCTCAAAAACGTGATACCGCGGTACGAGGTCAAAAATGTCACAAAAACATACCGCGGGAATTAGGTCAAAAATGTCACAAAAACGTCATACCGCGGTATGAGGTCAAAACGTCACAAAAGTCACAAAAACGTCATACCGCGGTATGAGGTCAAAAATGTCAAAAAAACGTCATACCGCGGAATTTCGTCAAAAATCTCACAAAAAAGTCATACCGTGGTATAAGGTCAAAAATGTCACAAAAACATCATACCGCGGTATGAGGTCAAAAATGTCGCAAAAACTTCATGCCACGGTTTGAGGTCAAAAATGTCACAAAAAGGTCAAAAATGTCATAAAAACGTCATACCGCGGTATGAGGTCAAAAATGTCACAAAAACGTCATGCCGCGGAATGTTGTCAAAAATGTCACAAAAACGTCATACCGCGGGATGATGTCAAAAATGTCACAAAAATTTCATACCGCAGTATGATGTCAAAAATGTCACAAAAACGTCATACTGCGGGATGATGTCAAAAATGTCACAAAAATTTCATTCCGCAGTATGATGTCAAAAATGTCTCAAAAACGTCATATCGCGGGATGATGTCAAAAATGTCACAAAAAGGTCAAAAATGTCTCAAAAATGTCACACCGCGGTATGAGGTCAAAAATGTCACATAAACGTCATACTGCGGAATGATTTCAAAAATGTCACAAAAAGGTCAAAAATGTCTCAAAAATGTCAACGCGGTATAAGGTCAAAAATTTCACAAAAACGTCATACCGCGGGATGAGGTCAAAAATGTCGAAAAAAACGTGATACGGTGGGATGATGTCAAAAATGTCACAAAAAGGTCAAAAATTTCTCAAAGAGGTCATACCGCGGGGTGACGTCAAAAATGTCACAAAAAAATCAGAGCGCGGGATGAGGTCAAAAATGACACAAAAACGTCATACCGGGGGATGATGTCAAAAATTTCACAAAAAGGTCAAAAATGTTGCAAAAACGTCATTCCGCGGAATGATGTAAAAACTTGCACAAAAAGGTCAAAACTGTCTCAAAAACGTAATAACGCGGTATGAGGTCAAAAATCTCAGAAAAAGGTCATACCGCGGGATGAGGTCAAAAATTTCACAAAAACGTCATACCGTCAAAAATGTCACAAAAACGTCATACCGCGGTCTGAGGTCAAAAGTGTCACAAAAATTTCATACCGCGGTATGAGGTCAAAAATGTCAAAAAAAACGTCATTCCGCGGAATGAGGTCAAAAATGTCGCAAAAAAGGTCATACCGCAGTCTGAGGTCAAAAATGTCACAAAAACGTCATACCGCGGAATGTTGTCAAAAATGTCACAAAAATATCATACCGCGGGATGATGTCAAAAGTGTCACAAAAACGTCATGCCACGGAATGTTGTCAAAAATGTCACAAAAACGTCATACCGCGGGATGATGTCGAAAATGTCACAAACATTTCATTCCGCAGTATGAGGTCATAAATCTCAGAATAAGGTCAAAAAGGTCACAAAAACGTCATACAGCGGGATGAAGACAGAAATGTCACAAAAAAATCAGAAAGCGGTCTGAAGCAAAAAATGTCACAAAAACTTCAAAAATGTCACAAAAATGTCAAAAATTTCACATAAAAGTCATATGAGGTAAAAAACGTCACAAAAATTTCATACCGCGGGATGAGGTCAAAAATGCCTCAAAAACGTCACACCGCGGGATGATGTCAAAAATGTCACAAAAAGGTCAAAAATTTCTCAAAAACGTGATACCGCGGTATGAGGTCAAAAATGTCAAAAAAACATACCGCGGGAATTAGGTCAAAAATGTCACAAAAACGTCATACCGCGGAATGAGGTCAAAACGTCACAAAAGTCACAAAAACGTCATACCGCGGTATGAGGTCAAAAATGTCAAAAAAACGTCATACCGCGGAATGTCGTCAAAAATGTCTCAAATCGTCATTCCGCGGTGAGGTAAAAAATGTCACAAAAACGTCATACCACGGAATCATGTCAAAAATGTCACAAAAAGGTCAAAAATGTCACAAAAACGTTATACCGCGGTATGTCGTCAAAAATGTCACAAAAACGTCATACCGCGGGATCATGTCAAAAATGTCAAAAACAGGTCAAAAATGTCTCAAAAACGTCAAACCGCGGAATGAGGCCAAAAATGTTCGAAGAAGGTCAAAAATGTCACAAAAAAGTCATAAAGCGGTATGAAGTCAAAAATGTCACAAAAATGTCATACGGCGGGATGATGTCAAAAAAGTCACAAAAAGGTCAAGAATGTCACAAAAACGTCATACCACGGTATGATGTCAAAAATGTCACAAAAACGTCACACCGCGGAATGATGTCAAAAATGTCACAAAAACGTCATATCGCGGAATGTCGTCAAAAATGTCACAAAAACGTCAAAAATGTCTCAAAATCGTCATTCCGCGGGATGAGGTCAAAAATGTCACAAAAACGTCACATCGCGGGATGAGGTCAAAAATGTCACAAAAACGTCATACCACGGAATGTTGTCAAAAATTTCACAAAAAAGTCATACCGCGGTATGAGGTAAAAAATGTCACAAAAACGTCATACCGCGGGATCATGTCAAAAATGTCAAAAACAGGTCAAAAACGTCAAACCGCGGAATGAGGTCAAAAATGTTCGAAAAAGGTCAAAAATGTCAAAAAATTCATTAAGCGGGATGAAGTCAAAAATGTCACAAAAACGTCATGCCGCGGAATGTTGTCAAAAATGTCACAAAAATGTCATACCGCGCGATGATGTCAAAAATGTCACAAAAATTTCATTCCGCAGTATGATGTCAAAAGTGTCAAAAAAACGTCATAGCGCGGAATGATGTCAAAACTTGCACAAAAAGGTCAAAAATGTCGCAAAAACGTCATTTCGCGGGATGAGGTCAAAAATGTCACAAAAACGTCATATCGCGGGATGAGGTCAAAAATGTCACAAAAACGTCATACCGTGGTAGAAGGTCAAAAATGTCACAAAAACGTCATACCGCGGGATGAGGACAAAAATGTCATAAAAACATCATACCACGGTATGAGGTCAAAAACGTCACGAACACGTCAGGTGAGGTCAAAAATGTCACATAAACGTGATACCGCGGTATGAGGTCAAAAATGTCACAAAAACGTCATACCGCGGGATGAAGTCAAAAATGTCACCAAAAGGTCAAAAATGTCTCAAAAATGTGATACCGCGGGATGAGGTCAAAAATGTCACAAAAACGTCATACCGCGGGATGAGGTCAAAAATGTCACAAAAACGTCATACGGCGGGATAATGTCAAAAATGTCACAAAAAGGTCAAAAATGTCACAAAAACGTCACACCGCCGGATGATGTCAAAAATGCCACAAAAAGGTCAAAAATGTCTCAAAAACGTTATACCGCGGTATGAGGTCAAAAACGTCACAAAAAGGTCAAAAATGTCACATAAAAGTCATACCGCGGTATGAGGTCAAAAATGTCACAAAAAGGTCATACCGCGGGATGAGGTCAAAAACGTCACAAAATGGTCGAAAATGTCACAAAAAGGTCAAAAATGTCACATAAAAGTCAAACCACGGTATGAGGTCAAAAATGTCGCAAAAATTTCATGCCGCGGTATGAGGTCAAAAATCACACAAAAACGTCATACCACGGTATGAGGTCAAAAATGTCACATAAAAGTCATACCGCGGTATGAAGTCAAAAATGTCACAAAAAGGTCAAAAATGTCGCAAAAACGTCAGACCGCGGAATCATGTCAAAACATGCACAAAAAGGTCAAAACTGTCGCAAAAACGTCATACGGCTGGATGATGTCAAAAATGTCACAAAAACTTCATTCCACGGTATGAGGTAAAAAATGTCACAAAAAGGTCAAAAATGTCACAAAAACGTCATACCGCGGTGTGAGGTAAAAAATGTCACAAAAACGTCATGCCGCGGAATGTTTTCAAAAATGTCACAAAAACGTCAAACTGCGGGATGATGTCAAAAATGTCACAAAAATTTCATATCGCAGTATGATGTCAAAAATGTCACAAAAACGTCATACCGCGGGATGATGTGTAAAATGTCACAAAAATGTCATACCGCAGTATGATGTCAAAAATGCCTCAAAAACGTCATACCACGGGATGATGTCAATAAAGTCACAAAAAGGTCAAAAATGTCGAAAAACGTCACACCGCGGTATGAAGTCAAAAATTTCACAAAAACGTCACACCGCGGTATGAGGTCAAAATTGTCACATAAACGTCATACTGCGGAATGATGTCAAAAATGTCACAAAAATTTCATACCGCGGTATGAGGTCAAAACTTGCACAAAAAGGTCAAAAATGTCGAAAAACGTCATATCGCGGGATGAGGTCAAAAATGTCACAAAAACGTCATACGGCTGGATGATGTCAAAAATGTCACAAAAACGTCATTCCGCGGGATGACGTAAAAAATGTCACAAAAACGTCATATCGTGGGATGTGGTCAAAAATGTCACAAAAAGGTCAAAAATGTCTCAAAAACGTCACACCGCGGAATGATGTCAAAAATGTCATAAAAAGGTCAAAAATGTCTCAAAAACGTCATACCGCGCGGTATGAGGTCAAAAATTTCACAAAAACGTCGTACCGCGGGATGATGTCAAAAATGTCACAAAAACGTCATACCGCGGGATGATGTCAAAAATGTCACAAAAACGTCATACCGCGGGATGATGTCAAAAATGTCACAAAAACGTCATACCGCGGGATGAGGTCAAAAATGTCGCGAATACGTGATTCCGTGGTATGAGGTCAAAAATGTCACAAAAAGGTCAAAAATGTCACAAAAACGTCATACCGCTGTATGAGGTCCAAAATGTCACAAAAACGTCATACCGCGGAATGATGTCAAAAATGTCACAAAAACGTCATACCGCGGGATGATGTCAAAAATCTCACAAAAATTTCATACCGCAGTATGATGTCAAAAATGCCTCAAAACGTCATACTGCGGAATGATGTCAAAAATGTCACAAAAAGGTAAAAAATGTCACAAAAACATCATGCCGTGGTATGATGTCAAAACTTGCACAAAAAGGTCTAAAATGTCGCAAAAACGTCATATCGCGTGATGAGGTCTAAAATGTCGCAAAAACATCATATCGCGTGATGAGGTCAAAAACGTCACAAAAGTCACAAAAACGTCATACCGCGGAATGAGGTCAAAAATGTCGCAAATACGTTATACCGCAGTATGAGGTCAAAAATTTCACAAAAAGGTCAAAATTGTCACAAAAATGTCACAAAAACGTCATACCGCGGGATCATGTCAAAGATGTCATAAAAAGATCAAAAATGTCACAAAAACGTCATACCGCGGTATGAGGTCAAAAATGTTACAAAAATATCATACCGCGGTATGAGGTCAAACACGTCAAAAAAGTCACAAAAACGTCATACCACGGAATGAGGTCAAAAATGTCGCAAAAACGTCATACCGCGGGATGATGTCAAAAATGTCACAAAAACGTCATACGGCGGGATGATGTTAAAAATGTCACAAAAACGTCATACCGCGGTATGAGGTCAAAAATTTCACAAAAACGTTATACCGCGGGATGAGGTCAAAAATGTCACAAAAACGTCATACCGCGGTATGAGGTCAAAAATGTCACAAAAACGTCATAACGCGGAATCATGTTTAAAATGTCACAAAAACGTCTTACCGCGGGATGAGGTCAAAAATGTCACAAAAATGTCATATGGCGGGATAATGTAAAAAATGTCATAAAAAAGTTCCAAAATGTCACAAAAACGGCATACCATGGCACGATGTAAAAAATGTCACAAAAAAGTCATACCTTGGTATGAATTCAAAAATGTCACAAAAACGTCATACCGTGGTATGAGGTGTAAAATGTCACAAAAACGTCATACCGCAGGATGAGGTCAAAAATGTCACAATAACGTCATACAGCGGGATGAGGTCAAAAATGTCACAAAAACGTCATATGAGGTCAAAAATGTCACAAAAACGTCATACCGCGGGATGAGGTCAAAAATTTCACAAAAACGTTATACCGCAGTATGAGGTCAAAAATGCCTCAAAAACGTCAAACCGCGGGATGATGACAAAAATGTCACAAAAAAGTAAAAAATGTCACAAAAACGTCATACCGCGGTATGAGGTCAAAAATGTCACAAAAACGTCATACCGCAGGATGAGGTCAAAAATTCCTCAAAAGCGTCATACTGCTGGATGATGTCAAAAATGTCACAAAAATTTCATACCGCGGTATGAGGTCAAAAGTGTCACAAAAACGTAATACCGCGGAATCATGTCAAAAATGTCACAAAAAACTCATACCGCGGGATGAGGTCAAAAATGTCACAAAAACATTATACCGCTGGATGAGGTCAAAAATTCCTCAAAAACGTTATACCGCTGGATGATGTCAAAAATGTCACAAAAATTTCATACCGCAGTATCTTGTCGAAAATGTCACAAAAACGTCATACCGCGGGATGGGGTCAAAAATGTCACAAAAACGTCATGCCGCGGGATGACGTCAAAATTGTCACAAAAACGTCATATGATGTCAAAAATGTCACAAAAATGTCATACGTCAAAATGTCAAAAATGTCACAAAATCGTCATACCGCGGGATGAGGTCAAAAATGTCACAAAAACGTCATAGCGCGGTATGAGGTGAAAAACGTCACAAAAGTCACAAAAACGTCATACCGCGGAATGATGTCAAAAATTTCACAAAAAAGTCATTCCGCGGGATGTTGTCAAAAATGTCAGAAAAACGTCATACCGCGGTATGAGGTCAAAAATGTCACGAAAACGTCAAACCGCGGTATGAGGTCAAAAATGTCACAAAAACGTAATTCCGCGGGATGAGGTCAAAAATGTCACAAAAACGTCATACCGCGGTATGATGTCAAAAATTTCAGAAGAACATTATTCCGCGGGATGAGGTCAAAAATGTCACAAAAACGTCATACCGCGGGATGATGTCAAAAATTTCACAAAAAAGTCATACCGCAGGATGATGTCAAAAATGTCACAAAAATTTCATACCGCGGTTTGAGGTCAAAAATGTCACAAAAACGTCATACTGCGGAATCATGTCAAAAATGTCACAGAAAGGTCAAAAATGTTACAAAAACGTCATACCGCGGAATGAGGTCAAAAATGTCACAAAAAGGTCAAAAATGTCACAAAAACGTTATACCGCGGTATGAGGTCAAAAATGTCACAAAAACGTCAAAAATGTCACAAAAACGTTTTACCGCGGTATGAGGTCAAAAATGTCACAAAAACGTCATACCACGGGATCATATCAAAAATGTCATAAAAAGGTCAAAAATGTCTCAAAAACGTCATATCGCGGGATGAGGTCAAAAATGCTACAAAAACGTCATACCACGGAATGAGGTCAAAAATGTTCCAAAAAGTTCAAAAATGTCAAAAAAAAGTCATAAAGCGGTATGAAGTCAAAAATGTCACAAAAACATCATACCGCGGTAGGAAGTCAAAAACGTTACAAAAAGGTAAAAAATGTCACAAAAAGGTCAAAAATGTCACATAAAAGTCATACCGCGGTATGATGTCAAAAATGTCACAAAAACGTCATACCGCGGAATGAGGTCAAAAACGTCACAAAAAGGTAAAAAATGTCACAAAAACGTCATACCGCGGTATGAGGTCAAAAACGTCACAAAAAGGTCAAAAATGTCACGAAAACGTCATACCGTGGTATGAGGTCAAAAATGTCACAAAAACGTCATGCCGCGGTATGAGGTCTAAAATTTCACAAAAACGTTATACCGCAGGATGAGTCATAAATGTCACAAAAACGTCAAACCGCGGAATCATGTCAAAAATGTCACAAAAACGTCATACCGCGGGATGGGGTCAAAAATGTCACAAAAACGTCATGCCGCGGGATGACGTCAAAATTGTCACAAAAACGTCATATGATGTCAAAAATGTCACAAAAATGTCATACGTCAAAATGTCAAAAATGTCACAAAAACGTCATACCGCGGTAGGAAGTCAAAAACGTTACAAAAAGGTAAAAAATGTCACAAAAAGGTCAAAAATGTCACATAAAAGTCATACCGCGGTATGATGTCAAAAATGTCACAAAAACGTCATACCGCGGAATGAGGTCAAAAACGTCACAAAAAGGTAAAAAATGTCACAAAAACGTCATACCGCGGTATGAGGTCAAAAACGTCACAAAACGGTCAAAAATGTCACGAAAACGTCATACCGTGGTATGAGGTCAAAAATGTCACAAAAACGTCATGCCGCGGTATGAGGTCTAAAATTTCACAAAAACGTTATACCGCAGGATGAGTCATAAATGTCACAAAAACGTCAAACCGCGGAATCATGTCAAAAATGTCACAAAAACGTCATACCGCGGGATGGGGTCAAAAATGTCACAAAAACGTCATGCCGCGGGATGACGTCAAAATTGTCACAAAAACGTCATATGATGTCAAAAATGTCACAAAAATGTCATACGTCAAAATGTCAAAAATGTCACAAAAACGTCATACCGCGGTATGAGGTCAAAAACGTCACAAAAAGGTCAAAAATGTCACAAACGTCATACCGTGGTATGATGTCAAAAATGTCACAAAAACGTTATACCGCAGGATGAGTCAAAAATGTCACAAAAACGTCAAACCGCGGAATCATGTCAAAAATGTCACAAAAACGTCATACCACGGTATGATGTCAAAAATTTCACAAAAACGTCATACCGCGGAATGATGTCAAAAATGTCACAAAAACGTCACATCGCGGGATGAGGTCAAAAATGACAAGACGTTTTTGTGACATTTTTGATATCATCCGGCGGTATGACGTTTTATTGACATTTTTAACATGATTTTTTTGTGACATTTTTGACCTCACCCGGCGGTATGACGTTTTTGCGACATTTTTGACCTTTTTGTGACATTTTTGACATTATTCCGCGGTATGACGTTTTTGTGACACTTTTGACCTTTTTGTGACGTTTTTGACCTCATACCGCGGTATGACGTTTTTGTGACGTTTTTGGCCTCATACCGCGGTATGGATTTTATGTGACATTTTTGACCTTCTGTGACAATTTTGACCTCATACCGTGGCATGACGTCTTCGTGACATTTTTTACCTTTTTGTGACATTTTTGACCTCGTACCGCGGTATGAAATTTTTGTGACACTTTTGACCTCATCCCGCGGTATGACGTTTTTGTGACATTTTTGACCTCATACGGCGGAATGACGTTTTTGAGACATTTTTTACCTTTTTGTGACATTTTTGACGACATTCGGCGGTATGGTCGTTTTTGTGACATTTTTGACATCCCGCGGTATGACTTTTTTGTGACATTTTTGACATCATCCCGCAGTATGACGTTTTTGAGGAATTTTTGACCTCATCCCGCTGAATGACGTTTTTGTGACATTTTTGACCTCATACCGCCGAATGAATTTTTTGTGACATTTTTGACATCATCCAGCGGTATGACGTTTTTGTGACATTTTTGACATCATCCAGCGGTATGACGTTTTTGAGGAATTTTTGACCTCATCCTGCGGTATGACGTTTTTGTTACATTTTTGACCTCATCCTGCGGTATGACATTTTTGTGACATTTTCGACCTCATCCCGTGGTATCACGTTTTTGTGACATTTTTGACCTCATCCCCCGATGTGACGTTTTTGTGACATTTTTCACATCATTCCGCGGTATGACGTTTTTGTGACATTTTTGACATCATACCATGTTATGCCGTTTTTGTGACATTTTTTACCTTTTTTATGACATTTTTTACATTATGCCGCCATATGACGTTTTTGTGACATTTTTGACCTCATCCCGCGGTCTGACGTTTTTGTGACATTTTTGACATTATTCCGCGATATGACGGCAAGAGACATTTTTGAACTTTTTGTTACCTTTTTGACACATTTTTGACCTTTTTTGACATTGTTGACATGATTCCGCTGTATGACGTTTTTCTGACATTTTTGACCTCTTCCCGAGGGATGACTTTTTTGTTAAATTTTTGACATCATTCCGCGGTATGACGTTTTTGTGACATTTTTGACCTCATATCCCGGTATGAATTTTTTGTGACATTTATGACATCATCCAGCGGAATGACGTTTTTGTGACATTTTTGACATCATCCAGCGGTATGACGTTTTTGTGACATTTTTGACATCATCCCGCGGTATGACGTTTTTGAGGCATTTTTGACATCATCCTGCGGTATGACGTTTTTGTGACATTTTTGACCACATACTGTGGTATAACGTTTTTGTGAAATTTTTGACCTCATCCCGCGGTATGACCTTTTTCTGAGATTATTGACCTCATACCGTGGTATGACGTTTTTGTGACATTTTTGACCTCATATGACGTTTTTGTGACAATTTTGACGTCATCCCGCGGCATGACGTTTTTGTGACATTTTTGACCCCATCCCGCGGTATGACGTTTTTGTGACATTTTTGACCTCATCCCGCGGTATGACTTTTTCGTCACATTTTTGACTTCTTACGGCGGTATGACTTTTTTGTGACATTTTTGTAATCATCCCGCGGTATGACTTTTTTGTGAAATTTTTGACCCAAACCCGCGGTATGAAAGTTATGTGACATTTTTGACCTAATACCGCGGTATAACGTTTTATTGACATTTTTGACATTTGTGTGACATTTTTGACCTCATAACGCTGTATGACCTTTTTCTGAGATTTTTTACCACATACCGTGGTATGACGTTTTCGTGACATTTTCTTTTCGATACATTTTTGACCTCATACCGCGGTATGACCTTTTTGTGACATTTTTGACCTTTTTGTGACATTTTTGCCATGATTCCGCGGTATGACGTTTTTGTGACACTTTTTACCTAATCCCGCGGTATAACGTTTTTGTGACATTTTTGACCTCATACCGCGGTATGACGTTTTCGTGACGTTTTTGAACTCATACCGCGTTATGACGTTTTTGCGACATTTTTGACCTCATACCGCGGTTTGACGTTTTTTTGACATTTGTGACGTTTTTGACCCCATACCGCGGTATGATGTTTTTTTGACGTTTTTGACCTCATACCGCGAAATGCCGTTTCTGTGACATTTTTGACCTCATACCGCGGTATGACATTTTTGAGACATTTTTGACCTTTTTGGAACATCTTTGACATCATCCCGCCGTATGAAGTTTTTTTGGCATTTTTGACCTCATACCGCGGTATGACGTTTTTGTGACTTTTGTGACGTTTTTGACCTCATATCGCAGTATGATGTTTTTGTGACATTTTTGACCTTTTTGTGACATTTTTGACCTCATTCCGCGGAGTGACGTATTTGCGACATTTTTGACCTCATACCGTGGTATAACGTTTTTGTGACATTTTTGACCTTTTTTGACATTTTTTACATGAATCCGCGGTATGACGTTTTTGTGACATTTTTGACCTCATACCGCGGTATGACGTTTTTGTGACATTTTTGACCTCATACCGCGGTATGACTTTTCTGTGACATTTTTGACATCATTCCGCGGTATGACGTTTTTGTGACATTTTGACCTCATCCCGCGGTATAACGTTTTTTCTGACATTTTTGACCTCATACCGCGGTGTATGACGCTGTGATCGCTTTGACCTCATAACTCCGCGCAGACGCTTTTGTGACATTTTTGACCTTTTGCACATTTTACATGATTCTTCTGTATGACGTTTTTGTGACATTTTTGAACATCTACGTGCATGAAGTTTTGTGACATTTTGACCATACAGCGGTATTACGTTTTTTTTTTAGACATTTTTGACCTTTTGTGACATTTTGACCCTACACCATGTATGACTTATCACATTTTTGACCTCATACCTGCTGCACAGACGTTTCTTTGTGACTTTTGAGACGTTAATCTCCTCATACTGTATGAATGCTTTGTGATGAACCCACCGCGGTATGACGTTTCTGTGACATTTTTGACCTCATTCCGTGGTATGAAATTTTTGTGACATTTTTGACCTCATCCCGCGTTATTACGTTTTTGTGACATTTTTGACACCATACTGCGGTATGAAATTTTTGTGACATTTTTGACATCATACCGCGGTATGAGGTTTTTGTGACTTTTATTACGATTTTGACCTCATACCGCGGTATGACGTTTTTGTGACATTTTTGACCTTTTTGTGACATTTTTTACATGATTCCGTGGCATGACGTTTTTGTGACATTTTTGACATCATACCGCGGTATGACGTTTTTGTGACTTTTATTACGATTTTGACCTCATACCGCGGTATGACGTTTTTGTGACATTTTTGACCTCATACCGCGGTATAACGTTTTTGTGACATTTTTGACCTTTTTGTGACTTTTTTTACATGATTCCGTGGCATGACGTTTTTGTGACATTTTTGACCTTATACCGCGGTATGACTTTTGTGACATTTTTGACATGATTCCGCGGTATGACGTTTTTGTGAAATTTTTGACATCATCCCGCGGAATGACTTTTTTGTGAAATTTTTGACATCATTCCGCGGTATGAGGTTTTTGTGACATTTTTGACCTCATCCCGCGGTATAACGTTTTTGTGACATTTTTGACCTCATACCGCGGTATGAAATTTTTGTGATATTTTTGACATCATCCCACGGTATGACGTTTTTGTGACATTTTTGACAACATTCCGCGGCATGACGTTTTTGTGACATTTTTGACCTTTTTGTGACATTTTTGCCATGATTCCGCGGGATGACGTTTTTGTGACATTTTTGACTTCATACCGCGGTATGACGTTTTTGAGACATTTTTGATCTTTTTATGACGTTTTTGACATGATCCTGCGGTATGACATCTTTGTGACATTTTTGTGACATTTTTTGCATGATTCCGCGGTATGACGTTTTTGTGACATTTTTGACATCATCCCGCGGTATGACGTTTTTGTGACATTTTTTACATCATTCCGCGGTATGACGTTTTTGTGACGTCTTTGACCTTTTTTGACATTTTTTACATGATTCCGCAGTATGAAGTTTTTGTGACATTTTTGACCTCATCCCGCGGTATGACGTTTTTGTGACATTTTTGACCTCATACCGCGGTATGACTTTTATGTGAAATTTTTGACATCATTCCGCGGTATGACGTTTTTGTGACATTTTTGACCTAATCCCGCGGTATATCGTTTTTGTGACATTTTTGACCTCATACCGCGGTATGACGTTTTCGTGACGTTTTTGAACTCATGCCGCGTTATGACGTTTTTGCGACATTTTTTACCTCATACCGCGGTATGACGTTTTGTGACTTTTGTGACGTTTTTGACCCCATACCGCGGTATAACGTTTTTGTGAAATTTTTGACCTTTTTGGAACATTTTTGACATCATCCTGCCTAATGACGTTTTTGTGACATTTTTGACCTCATCCCGCGGTATAACGTTTTTCTGACATTTTTGACCTCATACCGCGGTATGACGTTTTCGTGACGTTTTTGACCTCATACCGCGTTATGACGTTTTTGTGACATTTTTGACCTTTTTGTGACATTTTTTTACATGATTCCTCTGTATGACGTTTTTGTGACATTTTTGAAATCATTCCGCGGTATGAAGTTTTTGTGACATTTTGGACCTCATACAGCGGTATTACGTTTTTGTGACATTTTTGACCTTTTTGTGACATTTTTGACCTCATACCGCGGTATGACTTATTTGCGACATTTTTGACCTCATACCGCGGTATGACGTTTTTGTGACTTTTGAGACGTTTTTGACCTCATACCGCGGTATGACGTTTTTGTGACATTTTTGAACTCATACCGCGGAATAACGTTTTTGTGACATTTTTGACCTCATTCCGTGGTATGAAATTTTTGTGACTTTTTTGACCTCATCCCGCGTTATTACGTTTTTGTGACATTTTTGACACCATACTGCGGTATGAAATTTTTGTGACATTTTTGACATCATACCGCGGTATGACGTTTTTGTGACTTTTATTACGATTTTGACCTCATACCGCGGTATGACGTTTTTGTGACATTTTTGACCTCATACCGCGGTATAACGTTTTTGTGACATTTTTGACCTTTTTGTGACATTTTTTACATGATTCCGTGGCATGACGTTTTTGTGACATTTTTGACATCATACCGCGGTATGAAGTTTTTGTGACTTTTATTACGATTTTGACCTCATCCCGCGGGATGACGTTTTTGTGACATTTTTGACCTCATACCGCCGTATAACGTTTATGTGACATTTTTGACCTTTTTGTGACATTTTTTACATGATTCCGTGGCATGACGTTTTTGTGACATTTTTTACCTTATACCGCGGTATGACGTTTTTGTGACATTTTTGACATAATCCCACGGTATCACGTTTTTTTGACATTTTGGACCTCATACAGCGGTATGACGTTTTTGTTACTTTTGTGACGTTTTTGACCTCATACCGCGGTATGACGTTTTTGTGACATTTTTGACCTCATACCGCGGTATGACGTTTTTGTGACATTTTTGACCTCATACCGCGGTATGAAATTTTTGTGATATTTTTGACATCATCCCACGGTATGACGTTTTTGTGACATTTTTGACAACATTCCGCGGCATGACGTTTTTGTGACATTTTTGACCTTTTTGTGACATTTTTGCCATGATTCCGCGGGATGACGTTTTTGTGACATTTTTGACTTCATACCGCGGTATGACGTTTTTGAGACATTTTTGATCTTTTTATGACGTTTTTGACATGATCCTGCGGTATGACATCTTTGTGACATTTTTGTGACATTTTTTACATGATTCCGCGGTATGACGTTTTTGTGACATTTTTGACATCATCCCGCGGTATGACGTTTTTGTGACATTTTTTACATCATTCCGCGGTATGACGTTTTTGTGACATCTTTGACCTTTTTTGACATTTTTTACATGATTCCGCAGTATGAAGTTTTTGTGACATTTTTGACCTCATACCGCGGTATGACGTTTTTGTGACATTTTTGACCTCATACCGCGGTATGACTTTTCTGTGAAATTTTTGACATCATTCCGCGGTATGACGTTTTTGTGACATTTTTGACCTAATCCCGCGGTATATCGTTTTTGTGACATTTATGACCTCATACCGCGGTATGACGTTTTCGTGACGTTTTTGAACTCATGCCGCGTTATGACGTTTTTGCGACATTTTTTACCTCATACCGCGGTATGACGTTTTGTGACTTTTGTGACGTTTTTGACCCCATACCGCGGTATAACGTTTTTGTGAAATTTTTGACCTTTTTGGAACATTTTTGACATCATCCTGCCTAATGACGTTTTTGTGACATTTTTGACCTCATACCGCGTTATGACGTTTTTGTGACTTTTGTGACGTTTTTGACCTCATATCGCAGGATGACGTTTTTGTGACATTTTTGACCTTTTTGTGACATTTTTGACATGATTCCGCGGGATGACGTTTTTGTGACACTTTTTACCTCTTACCGCGGTATGACGTTTTTGTGACATTTTTGACCTCATACCGCGGTATGACATTTTTGAGACATTTTTGATCTTTTTGTGACATTTTTGACATTATCCCGCGGTATGACGTTATTGTGACATTTTTGTGACATTTTTTACATGATTCCGCGGTATGACGTTTTTGTGACATTTTTGACATCATCCCGCCGTATGACGTTTTTGTGACATTTTTGACATCATTCCGCGGTATGACGTTTTTGTGACATTTTGGACCTCAAACAGCGGTATGACAGACATTTTTGATCTTTTTATGACATTTTTGACATGATTCCGCGGGATGACGTTTTTATGACATTTTTGACATGATCCCGCGGTATGACGTTTTTGCGTCATTTTTGTGACATTTTTTACATGATTCCGCAGTATGACGTTTTTGTGACATTTTTGAAATCATTCCGCGGTATGAAGTTTTATTGACATTTTGGACCTCATACCGCGGTATGACGTTTTTGTGACTTTTGAGACGTTTTTGACCTCATACCGCGGTATAACGTTTTTGTGAAATTTTTGACCTCATTCCGTGGTATGAAATTTTTGTGACATTTTTGACCTCATCCCGCGTTATTACGTTTTTGTGACATTTTTGACACCATACTGCGGTATGAAATTTTTATGACATTTTTCACATCATCCCGCGGTGTGACGTTTTTCTGACATTTTTGACCTAATATCGCGGCATCACGTTTTTGAGACATTTTTGACCTTTTTGTGACATTTTTGACAACATCCCGTGGTGTGACGTTTTTGTGGCATTTTTGCCTTCATACCGCGGTATGACGTTTTTGAGACATTTTTGATCTTTTTATGACATTTTTGACATTTTTGTGACATTTTTTACATGATTCCGCGGTATGACGTTTTTGTGACATTTTTGACCTCATACCGCGGCATGACGTTTTTGTGACATTTTTGACATCATTCCGCGGTAAGACATTATTGTGACATTTTTGACCTCATACCGTGGTATGACGTTTTTGTGACATTTTTGACATTTTTGTGACATTTTTGACCTCATTCTGCGGAATGACGTATTTGCGACATTTTTGACCTTCATACCGTGGTATAACGTTTTTGTGACATTTTTGACCTTTTTTGACATTTTTTACATGATTCCGCGGTATGACGTTTTTGTGACATTTTTGACCTCATACCGTGGTATGAAATTTTTGTGACTTTTGTGACGTTTTTGACCTCATACCGCGGTATGACGTTTTTGTGACATTTTTGACCTCATAACGTGGTATAACGTTTTTGTGACATTTTTGACCTTTTTTGACATTTTTTACATGATTCCGCGGTATGACGTTTTTGTGACATTTTTGACCTAATCCCGCGGAATAACGTTTTTGTGACATTTTTGACCTCATACCGCGGTATGGCGTTTTCGTGACGTTTTTGAACTCATACCGCGTTATGACGTTTTTGCGACATTTTTGACCTCATACCGCGGTTTGACGTTTTTGTGACATTTGTGACGTTTTTGACCCCATACCGCTGTATGATGTTTTTTTGACGTTTTTGACCTCATACCGCGAAATGCCGTTTCTGTGACATTTTTTACCTCATACCGCGGTATGACATTTTTGAGACATTTTTGACCTTTTTGGAACATTTTTGACATCATCCCGCCGTATGAAGTTTTTTTGGCATTATTGACCTCATACCGCGGTATGACGTTTTTGTGACTTTTGTGACGTTTTTGACCTCATATCGCAGAATGATGTTTTTGTGACATTTTTGACCTTTTTATTACATTTTTGACATGATTCCGCGGGATGACGTTTTTGTGACACTTTTTACCTCATACCGCGGTATGACGTTTTTGTGACTTTTTCTACCTCATACCGCGGAATGACATTTTTGAGACATTTTTGATGTTTTTATGACATTTTTGACATTATCCTGCGGTATGACGTTTTTGTGACATTTTTGTGACATTTTTTACATGATTCCGCGGTATGACGTTTTTGTGACATTTTTCACCTCATGGCGTTTTTGTGACATTTTTGACATCATCCCGCGGTATGACGTTTTTGTGAAATTTTTGACATCATTCCGCGGTATGACGTTTTTGTGACATTTTGGACCTCATACAGCGGTATGACGTTTTTGCGACATTTTTGACCTCATACAGCGGTATGACGTTTTTTTGACATTTTTGACCTCATCCCGCGGTATGACGTTTTTGTGACATTTTTGACCTCATACAGTGGTATGAAATTTTTGTGACTTTTGTGACGTTTTTTACCTCATACCGCGGTATGACGTTTTTGTGACATTTTTGACCTCATACCGTGGTTTAACGTTTTTGTGACATTTTTGACCTTTTTTGACATTTTTTACATTATTTCGCGGTATGACTTTTCTGTGAAATTTTTGACATCATTCCGCGGTATGAAGTTTTTGTGACATTTTTGACCTTTTTGTGACATTTTTGCCATGATTCTGCGGTATGACGTTTTTGTGAAACTTTTTACCTCATACCGCGGTATGACCTTTTTGTGACATTTTTCACCTCATACAGCGGTATGACGTTTTTGTGACATTTTTGACCTTTTTGTGACATTTTTGACCTCATTCCGCGGAATGACGTATTTGCGACATTTTTGACCTCATACCGTGGTATAACGTTTTTGTGACATTTTTGACCTTTTTTGACATTTTTTACATGATTCCGCGGTATGACGTTTTTGTGACATTTTTGACCTCATACCGCGGTATGACGTTTTTGTGACATTTTTGACGTCATACCGCGGTATGACTTTTCTGTGACATTTTTGACATCATTCCGCGGTATAACGTTTTTCTGACATTTTTGACCTCATACCGCGGTATGACGTTTTCGTGACGTTTTTGACCTCATACCGCGTTATGACGTTTTTGTGACATTTTTGACCTTTTTGTGACATTTTTTTACATGATTCCGCTGTATGACGTTTTTGTGACATTTTTGAAATCATTCCGCGGTATGAAGTTTTTGTGACATTTTGGACCTCATACAGCGGTATTACGTTTTTGTGACATTTTTGACCTTTTTGTGACATTTTTGACCTCATACCGCGGTATGACGTATTTGTGACATTTTTGACCTCATCCGGCGATATGAAATTTTTGTGACATTTTTTAAATCATCCCGCGGTATGACGTCTTGGCGACATTTTTGACCTTTTTGTGCAATTTTCGACATCATTCCGCGGTATGACGTTTTGTGACATTCTCGACATCATTCCGCAGTATGACGTTTTTGTGACATTTCTGAACTCATACCGCGGTATGACGTATTTGAGACATTTTTGACCTCAACCTGCCGTATGACCTTTTTGTGACATTTTTGACTTCATTCTGCGGTATGACGTTTTTGTAACGTTTTTGTCAAATTTTTGTGACATTTTTGACCTCATCCCGCGGTATGACATTATTGTGACATTTTTGACCGCATTCCGCGGTATGAAATTTTAGTGACATTTTCGACCTCATCCACCGTAATGATATCTTTGTGATATTTTTGACATCATTCCCCGGAATGACGTTTTTGTGACATCTTCGACCTCATCCGGCGATATGAAATTTTTGTGAGATTTTTGACATCATTCCGCGGTAATACGTTTTTGTGACATTTTTTACTTTTTTGTGACTTTTTTGACCTCATCCCGGGGTATTACATTTTTGACCTCATACTTCGTTATTAAATTTTTGAGAAATTTTTGACATCATCCGGCGGATCTCGTTTTTATTACATGTTTGACATCATTCCGCGGTATGACGTTTTTGTGACATTTTTGTGACATTTTCGACCTCATCCCGCGGTATGACGTTTTTGAGACATTTTTGCCCTCATCCCGCGATGTGACGTTTTTGTGACATTTTTGCCCTCATCCTGCGATGTGACGTTTTTGTGACATTTTTGACATGATTCCGCGGTATGATGTTTTTGTGACATTTTTTACATCAATCCGTGGTATGCCGTTTTTGTGACATTTTTGACCTTTTTTATGACATTTTATACATTATCCCGCCATATGACGTTTTTGTGACATTTTTGACATCATCCCGCGGTCTGACGTTTTTGTGACATTTTTGACATGATTCCGCGGTATGACGTTTTTGTGACATTTTTGACCTCATCCCGCGATGTGACGTTTTTGTGACATTTTTGACATCGTTCCGCGGTATGATATTTTTGTGACATTTTTGACATCATACCGTGGTATGCCGTTTTTGTGACATTTTTGACCTTTTTTATGACATTTTTTACATTATCCCGCCATATGACGTTTTTGTGACATTTTTGACAAGATTCCGCGGTATGATGTTTTTGTGACATTTTTGACTTCATACTGCTGTATGAAATTTTGTGACTTTTGTGATGTTTTTGACCCCATACCGCGGTATGATGTTTTTGTGACGTTTTTGACCTCATACCGCGAAATGACGTTTTTGTGACATTTTTGACCTCATACCGCGTTATGACGTTTTTGTGACATTTTTGACGTCATTCCGCGGTATGACATTTTTGAGACATTTTTGATCTTTTTATGACATTTTTGACATTATCCCGCGGTATGACGTTATTGTGACAATTTTGTGACATTTTTTACATGATTCCGCGGTATGACGTTTTTGTGACATTTTTGACATCATCCCGCGGTATGACGTTTTTGTGACATTTTTGACATCATTCCGCGGTATGACGTTTTTGTGACATTTTGGACCTCATACAGCGGTATGACGTTTTTGAGACATTTTTGATCTTTTTATGACATTTTTGACATGATCCCGCGGTATGACGTTTTTGTGACATTTTTGTGACATTTTTTACATGATTCCGCGGTATGACGTTTTTGTGACATTTTTTAAATCATTCCGCGGTATGACGTTTTTGTTACTTTTGAGACGTTTTTGACCTCATACCGCGGTATGACGTTTTTGTGACATTTTTGACCGCATACCGCGGTATAACGTTTTTGTGACATTTTTGACCTCATTCCGTGGTATGAAATTTTTGTGACATATTTGACCTCATCCCGCGTTATTACGTTTTTGTGACATTTTTGACACCATACTGCGGTATGAATTTTTTGTGAAATTTTTTACCTCATACCGCGGTGTGACGTTTTTCTGACATTTTTGACCTCATATTGCGGTATGACGTTTTTGTGACATTTTTTACCTCATACCGCGGTATGACGTTTTTGTGACTTTTGTGACGATTTTGACCTCATACCGCGGTATGACGTTTTTGTGACATTTTTGACCTCATACCGCGGTATAACGTTTTTGTGACATTTTTGACCTTTTTGTGACTTTTTTTACATGATTCCGTGGCATGACGTTTTTGTGACATTTTTGACCTTATACCGCGGTATGACTTTTGTGACATTTTTGACCTCATCCCGCGTTATTACGTTTTTGTGACATTTTTGACACCATACTGCGGTATGAAATTTTTGTGACATTGTTGACATCATCCCGCGGTGTGACGTTTTTGTGAAATTTTTGACCTCATATCGCGGCATCACGTTTTTGAGACATTTTTGACCTTTTTGTGACATTTTTGACATCATCCCGTGGTGTGACGTCTTTGAGGCATTTTTGACCTCATCCCGCGGTATGACGTTTTTGTGACATTCTTGACCTCATACTGCGGTATGACGTTTTTGTGACATTTTTGACCTCATACCGCGGTATGACGTTTTTGTGACTTTTATTACGTTTTTGACCTCATACCGCAGTATGACGTTTTTGTGACATTTTTGACCTCATACCGCGGTATAACGTTTTTGTGACATTTTTGACCTTTTTGTGACATTTTTTACATGATTCCGTGGCATGACGTTTTTGTGACATTTTTGACATCATCCCGCGGAATGACTTTTTTGTGAAATTTTTGACATCATCCCACGGTATGACGTTTTTGTGACATTTTTGACAACATTCCGCGGCATGACGTTTTTTGACATTTTTGACGTCACACCGCGGTATGACGTTTTTGTGACATTTTATACTTTTTTGTGACATTTTTGACCTCATAACGTGGTATGAAGTTTTTGTGACATTTTTGACATTATCCCGCCGTATGACGTTTTTGTGACATTTTTGACCTCATCCCGCTGTATGACGTTTTTGTGACATTTTTGACCTCATACCGCGGTATAACGTCTTTGTGACATTTTTGACCTTTTTGTGATATTTTTGACATGATTCCGCGGTATGACGTTTTTTTGACATTTTTGACCTCATACCGCGGTATGACGTTTTTGCGACATTGTTGACCTTTTTTTGACATTTTTGACCTCATACCGCGGTATCACGTTTTTGAGACAGTTTTGACCTTTTTGTGACATTTTTGACATCATCCCGCGGAATGACGTTTTTGAGACATTTTTGACCTCATAAAATTTCATCGTATGACGCTTTCGTGACGTTTTTGACCTCATCCCGCGGTATGACGTTTTTGTGACATTTTTGACATCATACCGTGGTATGACGTTTTTGTGACATTTTTGACCTTTTTGTGACATTTTTGACATCATCCCGCGGTATGACGTTTTTGAGACATTTTTGACCTCATAAAATGTCATCGTATGACGTTTTCGTGACGTTTTTGACCTCATGCCGTGGTATGACGTTTTTGTGACATTTTTGACATAATTCCGCGGTATTACGTTTTTGTGACATTTTTGACATCATACCGAGGTATCAAATTTTTGAGACATTTTTGGCCTTTTTGTGACATTTTTGACATTATCCCGCCGTATGACGTTTTTGTGACATTTTTGACCTTATCCCGCTGTATGACGTTTTTGTGACATTTTTGACCTCATACCGCGGTATAACGTCTTTGTGACATTTTTGACCTTTTTGTGATATTTTTGACATGATTCCGCGGTATGACATTTTTTTGACGTTTTTGACCTCATCCCGCGGTATGACGTTTTTGTGACATTTTTGACATCATACCGTGGAATGACGTTTTTGTGACCTTTTTGACCTTTTTGTGACATTTTTGACATCATCCCGCGGAATGACGTTTTTGAGACATTTTTGACCTCATAAAATGTCATCGTATGACGTTTTCGTGACGTTTTTGACCTCATGCCGTGGTATGACGTTTTTGTGACATTTTTTAAATCATTCCGCGGTATGACGTTTTTGTGACTTTTGAGACGTTTTTGACCTCATACCGCGGTATGACGTTTTTGTGACATTTTTGACCTCATACCGCGGTATAACGTTTTTGTGACATTTTTGACCTCATTCCGTGGTATGAAATTTTTGTGACATTTTTGACCTCATCCCGCGTTATTACGTTTTTGTGACATTTTTGACACCATACTGCGGCATGAATTTTTTGTGAAATTTTTTACCTCATACCGCGGTGTGACGTTTTTCTGACATTTTTGACCTCATATTGCGGTATGACGTTTTTGTGACATTTTTTACCTCATACCGCGGTATGACGTTTTTGTGACTTTTGTGACGATTTTGACCTCATACCGCGGTATGACGTTTTTGTGACATTTTTGACCTCATACCGCGGTATAACGTTTTTGTGACATTTTTGACCTTTTTGTGACTTTTTTTACATGATTCCGTGGCATGACGTTTTTGTGACATTTTTGACCTTATACCGCGGTATGACTTTTGTGACATTTTTGACATGATTCCGCGGTATGACGTTTTTGTGAAATTTTTGACATCATCCCGCGGAATGACTTTTTTGTGAAATTTTTGACATCATTCCGCGGTATGAGGTTTTTGTGACATTTTTGACCTCATCCCGCGGTATAACGTTTTTGTGACATTTTTGACCTCATACCGCGGTATGAAATTTTTGTGAAATTTTTGACATCATCCCACGGTATGACGTTTTTGTGACATTTTTGACAACATTCCGCGGCATGACGTTTTTGTGACATTTTTGACCTTTTTGTGACATTTTTGCCATGATTCCGCGGGATGACGTTTTTGTGACATTTTTGACTTCATACCGCGGAATGACGTTTTTGAGACATTTTTGATCTTTTTATGACGTTTTTGACATGATCCTGCGGTATGACATCTTTGTGACATTTTTGTGACATTTTTTACATGATTCCGCGGTATGACGTTTTTGTGACATTTTTGACATCATCCCGCGGTATGACGTTTTTGTGACATTTTTTACATCCTTCCGCGTTATGACGTTTTTGTGACATCTTTGACCTTTTTTGACATTTTTTACATGATTCCGCAGTATGAAGTTTTTGTGACATTTTTGACCTCATACCGCGGAATGATGTTTTTGTGACATTTTTGACCTCATACCGCGGTATGACTTTTCTGTGAAATTTTTGACATCATTCCGCGGTATGACGTTTTTGTGACATTTTTGACCAAATCCCGCGGTATATCGTTTTTGTGACATTTTTGACCTCATACCGCGGTATGACGTTTTCGTGACGTTTTTGAACTCATGCCGCGTTATGACGTTTTTGCGACATTTTTTACCTCATACCGCGGTATGACGTTTTGTGACTTTTGTGACGTTTTTGACCCCATACCGCGGTATAACGTTTTTGTGAAATTTTTGACCTTTTTGGAACATTTTTGACATCATCCTGCCTAATGACGTTTTTGTGACATTTTTGACCTCATACCGCGTTATGACGTTTTTGTGACTTTTGTGACGTTTTTGACCTCATATCGCAGGATGACGTTTTTGTGACATTTTTGACATGATTCCGCGGGATGACGTTTTTGTGACACTTTTTACCTCATACCGCGGTATGACGTTTTTGTGACATTTTTGACCTCATACCGCGGTATGACATTTTTGAGACATTTTTGATCTTTTTGTGACATTTTTGACATTATCCCGCGGTATGACGTTATTGTGACATTTTTGTGACATTTTTTACATGATTCCGCGGTATGACGTTTTTGTGACATTTTTGACATCATCCCGCGGTATGACGTTTTTGTGACATTTTTGACATCATTCCGCGGTATGACGTTTTTGTGACATTTTGGACCTCAAACAGCGGTATGACGTTTTTGAGACATTTTTGATCTTTTTATGACATTTTTGACATGATCCCGCGGTATGACGTTTTTGCGTCATTTTTGTGACATTTTTTACATGATTCCGCAGTATGACGTTTTTGTGACATTTTTGAAATCATTCCGCGGTATGAAGTTTTATTGACATTTTGGACCTCATACCGCGGTATGACGTTTTTGTGACTTTTGAGACGTTTTTGACCTCATTCCGCGGTATGACGTTTTTGTGACATTTTTGACCTCATACCGCGGTATAACGTTTTTGTGAAATTTTTGACCTCATTCCGTGGTATGAAATTTTTGTGACATTTTTGACCTCATCCCGCGTTATTACGTTTTTGTGACATTTTTGACATCATACCGCGGTATAACGTTTTTGTGACATTTTTTACATGATTCCGTGGCATGACGTTTTTGTGACATTTTTGACATGATTCCGCGGCATGATGTTTTTGTGACACTTTTGACCTCATACCGCGGTATGACGTTTTTGTGACATTTTTGACCTCATACCGCGGTATGACATTTTTGAGACATTTTTGATCTTTTTATGACATTTTTGACAATATCCCGCGGTATGACGTTATTGTGACATTTTTGTGACATTTTTTACATGATTCCGCGGTATGACGTTTTTGTGACATTTTTGACATCATCCCGCGGTATGACGTTTTTGTGACATTTTTGACATCAACCCGCAGTATGACGTTTTCGCGACATTTTTGACCTCATTCCGCGGTATGACGTTTTTGTGACTTTTGAGACGTTTTTGACCTCATACCGCGGTATGACTTTTCTGTGAAATTTTTGACATCATACCGCGGTTTAACGTTTTTGTGACATTTTTTACATGATTCCGTGGCATGACGTTTTTGTGACATTTTTGACATGATTCCGCGGCATGATGTTTTTGTGACACTTTTGACCTCATACCGCGGTATGACGTTTTTGTGACATTTTTGACCTCATACCGCGGTATGACATTTTTGAGACATTTTTGATCTTTTTATGACATTTTTGACAATATCCCGCGGTATGACGTTATTGTGACATTTTTGTGACATTTTTTACATGATTCCGCGGTATGACGTTTTTGTGACATTTTTGACATCATCCCGCGGTATGACGTTTTTGTGACATTTTTGACATCATTCCGTGGTATGACGTTTTTGTGACATTTTGGACCTCAAACAGCGGTATGACTTTTTTCAGACATTTTTGATCTTTTTATGACATTTTTGACATGATCCCGCGGTATGACGTTTTTGTGTCATTTTTGTGACATTTTTTACATGATTCCGCAGTATGACGTTTTTGTGACATTTTTGAAATCATTCCGCGGTATGAAGTTTTATTGACATTTTGGACCTCATACTATGACGTTTTTGTGACTTTTGAGACGTTTTTGACCTCATACCGCGGTATGACGTTTTTGTGACATTTTTGACCTCATACCGCGGTATAACGTTTTTGTGAAATTTTTGACCTCATTCCGTGGTATGAAATTTTTGTGACATTTTTGACCTCATCCCGCGTTATTACGTTTTTGTGACATTTTTGACACCATACTGCGGTACGAAATTTTTGTGACATTTTTCACATCATCCCGCGGTGTGACGTTTTTCTGACATTTTTGACCTCATATCGCGGCATCACGTTTTTGAGACATTTTTGACCTTTTTGTGACATTTTTGACATCATCCCGTGGTGTGACGTTTTTGAGGCATTTTTGACTTCATACCGCGGTATGACGTTTTTGAGACATTTTTGATCTTTTTATGACATTTTTGACATTTTTGTGACATTTTTGTGACATTTTTTACATGATTCCGCGTTATGACATTATTGTGACATTTTTGACCTCATACCGCGGCATGACGTTTTTGTGACATTTTTGACCTCATACTGCGGTATGACATTTTTGTGACATTTTTGACCTCATACCGCGGTAAAACGTTTTTGTGACATTTTTGACCTCATACCGCGGTATGACGTTTTCGTGACGTTTTTGACCTCATACCGCGTTATGACGTTTTTGTGACATTTTTGACCTTTTTGTGACATTTTTACATGATTCCGCTGTATGACGTTTTTGTGACATTTTTGACCTCATACCGCAGCAGGACGTTTTTGTGAATTTTTTGACATCATCCCGCGGTATGACGTTTTTGTGACATTTTTGACATCATTCCGCGGTATGACGTTTTTGTGACATCTTTGACCTTTTTTGACATTTTTTACATGATTCCGCGGTATGACGTTTTTGTGACATTTTTGACATCATCCCGCGGTATGCAATTTTGTGACATTTTTGACATCATTCCGCGGTATGACGTTTTTGTGACATTTTGGACCTCAAACAGCGGTATGACGTTTTTGAGACATTTTTGATCTTTTTATGACATTTTTGACATGATCCCGCGGTATGACGTTTTTGTGTCATTTTTGTGACATTTTTTACATGATTCCGCAGTGTGACGTTTTTGTGACATTTTTGAAATCATTCCGCGGTATGACGTTTTTGTGACTTTTGAGACGTTTTTGACCTCATACCGCGGTATGACGTTTTTGTGACATTTTTGACCTCATACCGCGGTATAACGTTTTTGTGAAATTTTTGACCTCATTCCGTGGTATGAAATTTTTGTGACATTTTTGACCTCATCCCGCGTTATTACGTTTTTGTGACATTTTTGACACCATACTGCGGTATGAAATTTTTGTGACATTGTTGACATCATCCCGCGGTGTGACGTTTTTGTGAAATTTTTGACCTCATATCGCGGCATCACGTTTTTGAGACATTTTTGACCTTTTTGTGACATTTTTGACATCATCCCGTGGTGTGACGTCTTTGAGGCATTTTTGACCTCATCCCGCGGTATGACGTTTTTGTGACATTCTTGACCTCATACTGCGGTATGACGTTTTTGTGACATTTTTGACCTCATACCGCGGTATGACGTTTTTGTGACTTTTATTACGTTTTTGACCTCATACCGCGGTATGACGTTTTTGTGACATTTTTGACCTCATACCGCGGTATAACGTTTTTGTGACATTTTTGACCTTTTTGTGACATTTTTTTCATGATTCCGTGGCATGACGTTTTTGTGACATTTTTGACATCATCCCGCGGAATGACTTTTTTGTGAAATTTTTGACATCATCCCACGGTATGACGTTTTTGTGACATTTTTGACAACATTCCGCGGCATGACGTTTTTTGACATTTTTGACGTCACACCGCGGTATGACGTTTTTGTGACATTTTATACTTTTTTGTGACATTTTTGACCTCATAACGTGGTATGAAGTTTTTGTGACATTTTTGATATTATCCCGCCGTATGACGTTTTTGTGACATTTTTGACCTCATCCCGCTGTATGACGTTTTTGTGACATTTTTGACCTCATACCGCGGTATAACGTCTTTGTGACATTTTTGACCTTTTTGTGATATTTTTGACATGATTCCGCGGTATGACGTTTTTTTGACATTTTTGACCTCATACCGCGGTATAACGTCTTTGTGACATTTTTGACCTTTTTGTGATATTTTTGACATGATTCCGCGGTATGACGTTTTTTTGACATTTTTGACCTCATACCGCGGTATGACGTTTTTGCGACATTGTTGACCTTTTTTTGACATTTTTGACCTCATACCGCGGTATCACGTTTTTGAGACAGTTTTGACCTTTTTGTGACATTTTTGACATCATCCCGCGGAATGACGTTTTTGAGACATTTTTTACCTCATAAAATTTCATCGTATGACGTTTTCGTGACGTTTTTGACCTCATCCCGCGGTATGACGTTTTTGTGACATTTTTGACATCATACCGTGGTATGACGTTTTTGTGACATTTTTGACCTTTTTGTGACATTTTTGACATCATCCCGCGGTATGACGTTTTTGAGACATTTTTGACCTCATAAAATGTCATCGTATGACGTTTTCGTGACGTTTTTGACCTCATGCCGTGGTATGACGTTTTTGTGACATTTTTGACATAATTCCGCGGTATTACGTTTTTGTGACATTTTTGACATCATACCGAGGTATCAAATTTTTGAGACATTTTTGGCCTTTTTGTGACATTTTTGACATAATTCCGCGGTATTACGTTTTTGTGACATTTTTGACATCATACCGAGGTATCAAATTTTTGAGACATTTTTGGCCTTTTTGTTACATTTTTGACATTATCCCGCCGTATGACGTTTTTGTGACATTTTTGACCTCATCCCGCTGTATGACGTTTTTGTGACATTTTTGACCTCATACCGCGGTATAACGTCTTTGTGACATTTTTGACCTTTTTGTGATATTTTTGACATGATTCCGCGGTATGACATTTTTTTGACGTTTTTGACCTCATCCCGCGGTATGACGTTTTTGTGACATTTTTGACATCATACCGTGGAATGACGTTTTTGTGACCTTTTTGACCTTTTTGTGACATTTTTGACATCATCCCGCGGAATGACGTTTTTGAGACATTTTTGACCTCATAAAATGTCATCGTATGACGTTTTCGTGACGTTTTTGACCTCATGCCGTGGTATGACGTTTTTGTGACATTTTTGACATAATTCCGCGGTATTACGTTTTTGTGACATTTTTGACATCATACCGCGGTATCAAATTTTTGAGACATTTTTGGCCTTTTTGTGACATTTTTGACATCATCCCGCGGTATGACGTTTTTGTGACATTTTTGACCTCATCCCGCGGCATCACGTTTTTGTGACATTTTTGACCTTTTTGTGACCTTTTTTACCTCATGCCACGTTATGACTTTTATGTGACATTTTTGACCTTTTTGTGACGTTTTTGACCTCAGTCTGCGGTATCACGTTTTTGAGACATTTTTGACCTTTTTGTGACATTTTTGACATAGTCCCGCGGTGTGACGTTCTCCAGGCATTTTTGACCTCATCCCGCGCGGTATGATGTTTTTGCGACATTTTTGACCTTTTTGTGACATTTTTCACATCATACTGCGGTATAACGTTTTTGTGAAATTTTTGACCTCATCCCGCGGTATGACATTTATCTGAGATTTTTGACCTCATACGTATGACGTTTTTGCAACATTTTTTTCCTCATATGACGTTTTTTTGACATTTTTGACCTCATACCGCGTTATGACGTTTTTGTGACATTATTGACATCATACCGGGAAATGACTTTTATATGATATTTTTAATCTTTTTGTGACATTTTTTACCTTTTTGTGACATTTTTGACATCATACCGCGGTATAACGTTTTTATGACATTGTTGACCTCATCCCGCGGTATGACGTTTTTGTGGCATTTTTGACCTTATACCACGGTTTGACGTTTTTGTGACATTTTTGACCTTTTTGTGACATTTTTGACCTCATACTGCGGAATGAAATTTTTGTGTCATTTTTGATCTTTTTGTGACATTTTTTACATCATTCCGCGGTGTGACTTTTTTATGACATTTTTGATCTTTTGTGACATTTTTGACCTTTTTGTGACATTTTTGACATCATACCGCGGTATATCGTTTTTGTGACATTGTTGACCTCACCCCGCGGTATGACGTTTTTGTGGCATTTTTGACCTCATCCAACGGTATGACATTTTTATGACATTTTTGACTTCATCCTGCGGTATGACGTTTTTGTGACATTTTTGAGATCATCTGGCGGCATGACGTTTTTTTGACATTTTTGACATGATGTTTTTTTGACATTTTTGACCTAGCCCGGCGGTATGACTTTTTTGTGACATTTTTGACCTCATCCCGCAGTATGACGTTTTTGTGACATTTCTGAACTTATAACGCGGTATGACGTATTTGAGACATTTTTGACCTCAACCTGCCGTATTACCTTTTTGTGACATCTTTCACCTCACACCGCGGTATGACGTTTTTGTAACGTTTTTGTCAAATTTTTGACATCATTCTGCGGTATGACGTTTTGTGACATTTTTGAATTTTTTGTGACATTTTTGACCTCATCCCGCGTTATGACATTATTGTGACATTTTTGACCGCATTCCGCAGTATGAAATTTTAGTGACATTTTCGACCTCATCCACCGTTATGACATCTTTGTGATATTTTTGACATCATTCCCCGGTATGACGTTTTTAAGACATTTTTGACCTTTTTGTGACATTTTTGACATCATCCCGCAGTATGACGTTTTTGTGACATTTTTGAGCTCATCCCGTGGTATGACGTTTTTGAGACATTTTTGACCTTTTTGTGATATTTTTGACATCATCCCGCGGTATGACGTGTTTGAGACATTTTTGACATCATATGACTTTTTTGTGATATTTTTGATCTTTTTGTGACATTTTTGACCTTTTTGTGACATGTTTGACCTCATACCACTGTGGAACGTTTTTGTGACATTGTTGACCTCAGACCGCGGATGACGTTTTTCTGGCATTTTTGACATGATATTTTTGTGAAACTTTTTTTGTGACATTTTTGACGTTTTTGTGACATTTTTGACCTCACCCGGCGGTATGACTTTTTTGTGACATTTTTGACCTCAACTCGTGGCATGACATTTTTGTGACATTTTTGACCTCATACCACGGTATGACGTTTTTGCGACATTTTTGACCTTTTTGTGACATTTTTGACATTATTCCGCGGTATGACATTTTTGTGACATTTTTGACCTCATCCCACGGTATTACATCTTTGTGACATTTTTTAAATCATCCCGCGGTATGACGTCTTTGCGACATTTTTGACCTTTTTGTGCAATTTTCGACATCATTCCGCGGTATGACGTGTTTGTGACATTCTCGACATCATTCCGCAGTATGACGTTTTTGTGATATTTCTGAACTTATACCGCGGTATGACGTATTTGAGACATTTTTGACCTCAACCTGCCGTATGACATTTTTGTGACATTTTTGACCTCATACCGCGGCATGACGTTTTTGTAACGTTTTTGTCAAGTTTTTGACATCATTCTGCGGTATGACGTTTTGTGACATTTTTGAATTTTTTGTGACATTTTTGACCTCATCCCGCGGTATGACGTTTTTGTGACATTTTTGACCTCATACCGCGGTATGACGTTTTTGTGACATTTTTGACCTCATACCGTGGTATAACGTTTTTGTGACATTTTTGACCTTTTTGTGACATTTTTTGCATGATTCCGCGGTATGACGTTTTTGTGACATTTTTGACATCATACTGCGGTATGAAAGTTTTTTGACATTTTTGACAACATTCCGCGGCATGACGTTTTTGTGACAATTTTGACCTCACACCACGGTATGACGTTTTTGTGACATTTTTGACCTCATTCCGTGGTATGAAGTTTTTGTGACATTTTTGACATCATCCCGCCGTATGACGTTTTTGCGACATTTCTGACCTCATACCGCGGGATGATGTTTTTGTGACGTTTTTGACCTCATACCGCGGTATGATGTTTTTATGAGATTTTTGACCTTTTTGGAACATTTTTGACATCATCCCGCTGTACGACTTTTTTGTGACATTTTTTACATGATTCCGCGGTATGACGTTTTTATGAAATTTTTGACCTTTTTGTGACATTTTTGACCTCATACCGCGGTATGACTTTTCTGTGAAATTTTTGACATCATTCCGCGGTATGACGTTTTTGTCACTTTTTTGACCTCATCCCGCGGTATAACGTTTTTGTGACATTTTTGACCTCATACCGCGGTATGACGTTTTTGTGTCATTTTTGACCTTTTTGTGACATTTTTTGCATGATTCCGCGGTATGACGTTTTTGTGACATTTTTGACATCATACTGCGGTATGAAAGTTTTGTGACATTTTTGACAACATTCCGCGGCATGACGTTTTTGTGACAATTTTGACCTCACACCACGGTATGACGTTTTTGTGACAATTTTGACCTCACACCACGGTATGACGTTTTTGTGACATTTTTGACCTCATTCCGTGGTATGATGTTTTTGTGACGTTTTTGACCTCATACCGCGGTATGATGTTTTAGTGAGATTTTTGACCTTTTTGGAACATTTTTGACATCATCCCGCTGTATGACTTTTTTGTGACATTTTTTACATGATTCCGCGGTATGACGTTTTTATGAAATTTTTGACCTTTTTGTGACATTTTTGACCTCATACCGCGGTATGACGTATTTGCGACATTTTTGACCTCATACCGCGGTATGACGCTTTTGTGACTTTTGTGACGTTTTTGACCTCATCCCGCGGTATGATGTTTTTGTGACATTTTTGAAATCATTCCGCGGTATGAAGTTTTTGTCACATTTTGGATCTCATACAGCGGTATGACGTTTTTGTGACATTTTTGACCTTTTTGTGACATTTTTGACCTCATCCCGCGGTATGACGTTTTTGCGACATTTTTGACCTCATACCGTGGTATGAAATTTTTGTGACTTTTGTGACGTTTTTTACCTCATACCGCGGTATGACGTTTTTGTGACATTTTTGACCTCATACCGTGGTATAAGGTTTTTGTGACATTTTTGACCTTTTTTGACATTCTTTACATGATTCCGCGCGGTATGACGTTTTTGTGACATTTTTGACCTCATACCGCGGTATGACGTTTTTCTGACATTTTTGACCTTGTACCGCGGTATGACTTTTCTGTGAAATTTTTGACATCATTCCGCGGTATGACGTTTTTGTGACATTTTTGACCTTTTTGTGACATTTTTGACATGACTCCGCGGTATGACATTTTTGTGACACTTTATACCTCATGCCGCGGTATGACGTTTTTGTGACATTTTTGACCTCATACCGCGGTATGACGTTTTTTTGACATTTTTGACCTCATCCCGCGGTTTAATGTTTTTGTGACATTTTTGACCTCATACCGCGGTATGACGTTTTCGTGACGTTTTTGACCTCATACCACGTTATGACGTTTTTGTGAAATTTTTGACCTTTTTGTGACATTTTTTACATGATTCCGCTGTATGACGTTTTTGAGACATTTTTGACCTCATACCGCGGTATGACGTTTTTGTGACATTTTTGACACCATCCCGCGGAATGACTTTTTTGTGAAATTTTTGACATCATTCCGCGGTATGAGGTTTCTGCGACATTTTTGACCTCATACCGCGGCATGACGTTATTGTGACTTTTGTGACGTTTTTGACCTCATCCAGCAATGTGACGTTTTTGTGTCATTTTTGACATCATTCCGCGGAATGACGTTTTTGTGACAATTTTGACCTCACACCGCGGTATGACGTTTTTGTGACATTTTTGACCTCATACCTCATTTGACGTTTTTGTGAAATTTTTGACCTCATACCGCGGTATGACCTTTCTGTGAAATTTTTGACATCATTCCGCGGTATGACGTTTTTGTGACATTTTTGACCTCATCCCGCGGTATAACGTTTTTGTGAACTTTTTGGACCTCATACCGCGGTATGACGTTTTTGTGACATTTTTGACCTTTTTGTGACATTTTTTACATGATTCCGCGGTATGACGTTTTTGTGACATTTTTTACCTTTTTGTGACATTTTTGACATCATCCCGCGGTATGACGTATTTGCGACATTTTTGACCTCATACCGCGCGGTATGACGTTTTTGTGACTTTTGTGACGTTTTTGACCTCATACCGCGGTGTGACGTTTTTGTGACAATTTTGACCTCACACCGCGGTATGACGTGGTATGACGTGTTTGTGACATTTTTGACATCATACTGCGGTATGAAATTTTTGTGACATTTTTGACAACATTCCGCGGCATGACGTTTTTGTGACAATTTTGACCTCACACCGCGGTATGACGTTTTTGTGACTTTTGTGACGTTTTTGACCTCATACCGCGGGATGATGTTTTTGTGACGTTTTTGACCTCATACCGCGGTATGACGTTTTTGTGACATTTTTGACCTTTTTGGAACATTTTTGACATCATCCCGCTGTATGACTTTTTTGTGACATTTTTGACCTTATACCGCGGTATGACATTTTTGTGAAATTTTTGACCTTTTTGTGACATTTTTTACATCATTCCGCGGTATGACGTTTTTGTGACATTTTTGACCTCATACCGCGGTATGACGTTTTTGTGACATTTTTGACTTCATACCGCGGTAAAACGTTTTTGAGACATTTTTGATCTTTTTACGACATTTTTGACATGATCCGGCGGTATGACGTTTTTGTGACATTTTTGTGACATTTTTTACATTATTCCGCGGTATGACGTTTTGGTGACATTTTTGACCTCATACCGCGGTTTGACGTTTTTGTGACATTTGTGACATCATCCCGCGGTATGATGTTTTTGTGACATTTTTGATATCATTCCGCGGTATGAAGTTTTTGTGACATTTTGGACCTCATACAGCGGTATGACGTTTTTGTGACATTTTTGACCTTTTTTTGACATTTTTGACCTCATACCGCGGCATGACGTATTTGCGACATTTTTGACCTCATCCCGCGGTATGACGTTTTTGTGACTTTTGTGACGTTTTTGACCTCATCCCGCGGAATGACGTTTTTGTGACATTTTTGACCTTTTTTAAAGATAAAGATAAAGATCAACTTTATTAATCCCGAAGGAAATTCTGTTGCCAGAGTGCAGTTGAAGCACAAACACAAAGAGAAGAACAGTGCCTTAATAAGAAATAATAAAATACAATAAAATAAAATAAAATAAAAATAAAATAAAATAAAATATATACATATATATACAGTAGTTTGAAAAGTTACAAGTGTGACACTTTTGACATCATTTCGCAGCATGACGTTTATGTGACAATTTTGACCTCATACCGCGGTATGACGTTTTTGTGATAATTTTGACTTCATACCGCGGTATGACGTTTTTGAGACATTTTTGATCTTTTTATGACATTTTTGACATGATCCCGCGGAATGACGTTTTTGTGACATTTTTGTGACATTTTTTACATGATTCCGCGGTATGACGTCTTTGTGACATTTTTGACATCATCCCGCGGTATGACGTTTTTGTGACATTTTTGACCTCATACAGCGGTGTGACGTTTTTGCGACATTTTTGACCTTTTTGTAACATTTTTGACCTCATACCGCGGAATGACGTATTTGCGACATTTTTGACCTCATACCGCGCGGTATGACGTTTTTGTGACTTTTGTGACGTTTTTGACCTCATACCGCGGTATGACGTTTTTGTGACATTTTTGACCTCATACCGCGGTATGACGTTTTTGTGACATTTTTGACCTCATACCGTGGTATGAAATTTTTGTGACTTTTGTGACGTTTTTGACCTCATACCGCGGTATGACGTTTTTGTGACATTTTTGACCTCATACCGTGATATAACGTTTTTGTGACATTTTTTACCTCTTTTGACATTTTTTACATGATTCCGCGGTATGACGTTTTTGTGACATTTTTGACCTCATACCGTGGTATGAAATTTTTGTGACTTTTGTGACGTTTTTGACCTCATACCGCGGTATGACGTTTTTGTGACATTTGTGACATCATCCCGCGGTATGACGTTTTTGTGACATTTTTGAAATCATTCCGCGGTATGAAGTTTTTGTGACATTTTGGATCTCATACAGCGGTATGACGTTTTTGTGACATTTTTGACCTTTTTGTGACATTTTTGACCTCATCCCGCGGTATGACGTTTTTGTGACATTTTTGACCTCATACCGTGGTATGAAATTTTTGTGACTTTTGTGACGTTTTTTACCTCATACCGCGGTATGACGTTTTTGTGACATTTTTGACCTCATACCGTGGTATAAGGTTTTTGTGACATTTTTGACCTTTTTTGACATTCTTTACATGATTCCGCGCGGTATGACGTTTTTGTGACATTTTTGACCTCATACCGCGGTATGACGTTTTTCTGACATTTTTGACCTTATACCGCGGTATGACTTTTCTGTGAAATTTTTGACCTCATACCGCGGTATGACGTTTTTGTGACATTTTTGACCTTTTTGTGACATTTTTTACATGATTCCGCGGTATGACGTTTTTGTGACATTTTTTACCTTTTTGTGACATTTTTGACATAATCCCGCGGTATGACGTTTTTGTGACATTTTTGACATCATACTGCGGAATGAAATTTTTGTGACATTTTTGACAACATTCCGCGGCATGACGTTTTTGTGACAATTTTGACCTCACACCGCGGAATGACGTGGTATGACGTGTTTGTGACATTTTTGACATCATACTGCGGTATGAAATTTTTGTGACATTTTTGACAACATTCCGCGGCATGACGTTTTTGTGACAATTTTGACCTCACACCGCGGTATGATGTTTTTGTGACTTTTGTGACGTTTTTGACCTCCTACCGCGGGATGATGTTTTTGTGAGGTTTTTGACCTCATACCGCGGTATGACGTTTTTGTGACATTTTTGACCTTTTTGGAACATTTTTGACATCATCCCGCTGTATGACTTTTTTGTGACATTTTTGACTTCATACCGCGGTATGACATTTTTGTGAAATTTTTGACCTTTTTGTGACATTTTTTACATCATTCCGCGGTATGACGTTTTTGTGACATTTTTGACCTCATACCGCGGTATGACGTTTTTGTGACATTTTTGACTTCATACCGCGGTATAACGTTTTTGAGACATTTTTGATCTTTTTACGACATTTTTGACATGATCCGGCGGTATGACGTTTTTGTGACATTTTTGTGACATTTTTTACATTATTCCGCGGTATGACGTTTTGGTGACATTTTTGACCTCATACCGCGGTTTGACGTTTTTGTGACATTTGTGACATCATCCCGCGGTATGATGTTTTTGTGACATTTTTGACATCATTCCGCGGTATGAAGTTTTTGTGACATTTTGGACCTCATACAGCGGTATGACGTTTTTGTGACATTTTTGACCTTTTTTTGACATTTTTGACCTCATACCGCGGCATGACGTATTTGCGACATTTTTGACCTCATACCGCGGTATGACGTTTTTGTGACTTTTGTGACGTTTTTGACCTCATCCCGCGGTATGACGTTTTTGTTACATTTTTGACCTTTTTTAAAGATAAAGATAAAGATCAACTTTATTAATCCCGAAGGAAATTCTGTTGCCAGAGTGCAGTTGAAGCACAAACACAAAGAGAAGAACAGTGCCTTAATAAGAAATAATAAAATACAATAAAATAAAATAAAATAAAAATAAAATAAAATAAAATATATACATATATATACAGTAGTTTGAAAAGTTACAAGTGTGACACTTTTGACATCATTTCGCAGCATGACGTTTATGTGACAATTTTGACCTCAAACCGCGGTATGACGTTTTTGTGACATTTTTGACCTCATTCCGTGGTATGAAGTTTTTGTGACATTTTTGACCTCATACCGCGGAATGACGTATTTGCGACATTTTTGACCTCATACCGCGCGGTATGACGTTTTTGTGACTTTTGTGACGTTTTTGACCTCATACCGCGGTATGACGTGTTTGTGACATTTTTGACCTCATACCGCGGTATGACGTTTTTGTGACATTTTTGACCTCATACTGTGGTATAACGTTTTTGTGACATTTTTTACCTTTTTTGACATTTTTTACATGATTCCGCGGTATGACGTTTTTGTGACATTTTTGGCCTCATACCGTGGTATGAAATTTTTGTGACTTTTGTGACGTTTTTGACCTCATACCGCGGTATGACCTTTTTGTGACATTTTTGACATCATCCCGCGGTATGACGTTTTTGTGACATTTTTGAAATCATTCCGCGGTATGAAGTTTTTGTGACATTTTGGATCTCATACAGCGGTATGACGTTTTTGTGACATTTTTGACCTTTTTGTGACATTTTTGACATGACTCCGCGGTATGACGTTTTTGTGACACTTTATACCTCATACCGCGGTATGACGTTTTTGTGACATTTTTGACCTCATACCGCGGTATGACGTTTTTGTGACATTTTTGACCTCATCCCGCGGTTTAATGTTTTTGTGACATTTTTGACCTCATACCGCAGTATGACGTTTTCGTGACGTTTTTGACCTCATACCACGTTATGACCTTTTTGTGACATTTTTTACATGATTCCGCTGTATGACGTTTTTGAGACATTTTTGACCTCATACCGCGGTATGACGTTTTTGTGACGTTTTTGACCTCATCCAGCAATGTGACGTTTTTGTGTCATTTTTGACATCATTCCGCGGAATGACGTTTTTGTGACATTTTTGTGACATTTTTCCCATGATTCCGCGGTATGACGTTTTTGTGACATTTTTGACATCATACTGCGGTATGAAATTTTTGTGACATTTTTGACAAAATTCCGCGGCATGACGTTTTTGTGACAATTTTGACCTCACACCGCGGTATGACGTTTTTGTGACATTTTTGACCTCATTTCGTGGTATGAAGTTTTTGTGACATTTTTGACATCATCCCGCCCTATGATGTTTTTGCGACATTTCTGACCTCATACCGCGGTATGACGTTTTTGTGACTTTTGTGACGTTTTTTACCTTATACTGCGGGATGATGTTTTTGTGACGTTTTTGACCTCATACCGTGGTATAACGTTTTTGTGACATTTTTTACCTTCTTTGACATCTTTTACATGATTCCGCGGTATGACGTTTTTGTGACATTTTTGACATCATTCCGTGGTATGACGTTTTTGTGACATTTTTGACCTCATCCCGCGGTATAACGTTTTTGTGACATTTTTGACCTCATACCGCGGTATGACGTTTTTGTGACATTTTTGACCTTTTTGTGACATTTTTTACATGATTCCGCGGTATGACGTTTTTGTGACATTTTTTACCTTTTTGTGACATTTTTGACATAATCCCGCGGTATGACGTTTTTGTGACATTTTTGACATCATACTGCGGAATGAAATTTTTGTGACATTTTTGACAACATTCCGCGGCATGACGTTTTTGTGACATTTTTGACCTCATACTGCGGTATGACGTTTTTGTGACATTTTTGACCTTATACCGCAGTATGACTTTTCTGTGAAATTTTTGACATAATTCCGCGGTATGACGTTTTTGTGACATTTTTGACCTTTTTGTGACATTTTTGACATGATTCCGCGGTATGACGTTTTTGTGACACTTTAAACCTCATACCGGGATATGACGTTTTTGTGACATTTTTGACCTCATAGCGCGGAATGACGTTTTTGTGACATTTTTGACTCTATACCGCGGTATGACCTTTTTTAGTCATTTTTGATCTTTTTACGACATTTTTGACATGATCCCGCGGTATGACGTTTTTGTGACATTTTTGTGACATTTTTTACATGATTCCGCGGTATGACGTTTTCGTCACATTTTTGACCTCATACTGCGGTATGACGTTTTTGTGACATTTTTGACATCATCCCGCGGTATGACGTTTTTGTGACATTTTTGTGACATTTTTGACATGATTCCGCGGTATGACGTTTTTGTGACATTTTTGACCTCATACCGCGGTATGACGTTTTTGTGACATTTTTGACATCATCCCGCGGTATGACGGTTTTGTGACATTTTTGACATCATTCCGCGGTATGACGTTTTTGAGGAATTTTTGACCTCATCCTGCTGTATGACGTTTTTGTGAAATTTTTGACCTCATACCGCGGTATGACGTTTTTGTGAAATTTTTGACCTCATCCGGCGGTATCACCTTTTTCTGAGATTTTTGACCTCATTCCGCGGTATGACGTTTTTGTGACATTTTGGACCTCATACAGCGGTATGACGTTTTTGCGACATTTTTGACCTCAGACTGTGGTATGAAATTTTTGTGACTTTTGTGACGTTTTTGACCTCATACCGCGGTATGACGTTTTTGTGACATTTTTGACCTCATACCGTGGTATGAAATTTTTGTGACATCTTTGACATCATCCCGCCGCATGACGTTTTTGTGACGTTTTTGACCTCATACCGCGATGACGTTTTTGTGACATTTTTGACCTCATACCGCGGTATAACGTTTTTGTGAAATTTTTGACCTTTTTGGAACATTTTTGACATCATCCCGCCGTATGACGTTTATGTGACATTTTTGACCTTTTTGTGACATTTTTGACATGATTCCGCGGGATGACGTTTTTGTGACACTTTTTACCTCATACCGCGGTATGACGTTTTTGTGACATTTTTGACCTCATACCGCGGTATGACATTTTTGAGACATTTTTGATCTTTTTGTGACATTTTTGACATGATCCCGTGGTATGACGTTTTTGTGACGTGTTTGTGACATTTTTGACATCATCCCGCGGTATGACGTGTTTGTGACATTTTTGACATCATTCCGCGGTATGACGTTTTTGTGACATTTTGGACCTCATACAGCGGTATGACGTTTTTGTGACATTTTTGACATCATACCGTGGTATGCCGTTTTTGTGACATTTTTGACCTTTTTAATGACATTTTTTACATTATCCCGCCATATGACGTTTTTGTGACATTTTTGACCTCATCCCGCGGTATGACGTTTTTGTGACATTTTTGAAATGATTCCGCGGTATGACGTTTTTGTGACATTTTTGACGTCATCCCGCGGCATGACGTTTTTGAGGAATTTTTGACCTCATACTGCGGTATAACGTTTTTGTGAAATTTTTGACCTCATCCGGCGGTATCACCTTTTTCTGAGATTTTTGACCTCATTCCGCGGTATGACGTTTTTGTGACATTTTGGACCTCATACAGCGGTATGACGTTTTTGCGACATTTTTGACCTCAGACTGTGGTATGAAATTTTTGTGACTTTTGTGACGTTTTTGACCTCATACCGCGGTATGACGTTTTTGTGACATTTTTGACCTCATACCGTGGTATGAAATTTTTGTGACATCTTTGACATCATCCCGCCGCATGACGTTTTTGTGACGTTTTTGACCTCATACCGCGATGACGTTTTTGTGACATTTTTGACCTCATACCGCGGTATAACGTTTTTGTGAAATTTTTGACCTTTTTGGAACATTTTTGACATCATCCCGCCGTATGACGTTTATGTGACATTTTTGACCTTTTTGTGACATTTTTGACATGATTCCGCGGGATGACGTTTTTGTGACACTTTTTACCTCATACCGCGGTATGACGTTTTTGTGACATTTTTGACCTCATACCGCGGTATGACATTTTTGAGACATTTTTGATCTTTTTGTGACATTTTTGACATGATCCCGTGGTATGACGTTTTTGTGACGTGTTTGTGACATTTTTGACATCATCCCGCGGTATGACGTGTTTGTGACATTTTTGACATCATTCCGCGGTATGACGTTTTTGTGACATTTTGGACCTCATACAGCGGTATGACGTTTTTGCGACATTTTTGACCTCATACCGCGGTATGACGTTTTTTTGACATTTTTGACCTCATCCCGCGGTATGACGTTTTTGTGACATTTTTGACCTCATACCGTGGTATGAAATTTTTGTGACTTTTGTGACGTTTTTTACCTCATACCGCGGTATGACGTTTTTGTGACATTTTTGACCTCATACCGTGGTATAAGGTTTTTGTGACATTTTTGACCTTTTTTGACATTTTTTACATGATTCCGCGTGGTATGACGTTTTTGTGACATTTTTAACCTCATACCGCGGTATGACGTTTTTGTGACATTTTTGACCTTATACCGCGGTATAACGTTTTTGTGAAATTTTTGACCTTTTTGGAACATTTTTGACATCATTCCGCCGTATGACGTTTATGTGACATTTTTGACATCATACTGCGGAATGAAATTTTTGTGACATTTTTGACAACATTCCGCGGCATGACGTTTTTGTGACAATTTTTACCTCACACCACGGTATGACGTGGTATGACGTGTTTGTGACATTTTTGACATCATACTGCGGTATGAAATTTTTGTGACATTTTTGACAACATTCCGCGGCATGACGTTTTTGTGACAATTTTGACCTCACACCGCGGTATGACGTTTTTGTGACTTTTGTGACGTTTTTGACCTCATACCGCGGGATGATGTTTTTGTGACGTTTTTGACCTCATACCGCGGTATGACGTTTTTGTGACATTTTTGACCTTTTTGGAACATTTTTGACATCATCCCGCTGTATGACTTTTTTGTGACATTTTTGACCTTATACCGCGGTATGACGTTTTTGTGAAATTTTTGACCTTTTTGTGACATTTTTTACATGATTCCGCGGTATGACGTTTTTGTGACATTTTTGACCTCATACCGCGGTATGACGCTTTTGTGACATTTTTGACTTCATACCGCGGTATAACGTTTTTGAGACATTTTTGATCTTTTTACGACATTTTTGACATGATCCGGCGGTATGACGTTTTTGTGACATTTTTGTGACATTTTTTACATTATTCCGCGGTATGATGTTTTTGTGACATTTTTGAAATCATTCCGCGGTATGAAGTTTTTGTGACATTTTGGACCTCATACAGCGGTATGACGTTTTTGTGACATTTTTGACCTTTTTTTGACATTTTTGACCTCATACCGCGGTATGACGTATTTGCGACATTTTTGACCTCAAACCGCGGTATGACGTTTTTGTGAGTTTTGTGACGTTTTTGACCTCATTCCGTGGTATGAAATTTTTGTGACATTTTTGACCTCATCCCGCGTTATTACGTTTTTGTGACATTTTTGACATCATAATGTGGTATGAAATTTTTGTGACATTTTTGACATCATCCCGCGGAATGACTTTTTTGTGAAATTTGTGACATCATTCCGCGGTATGAGGTATTTGCGACATTTTTGACCTCATACCGCGGTACGACGTTTTTGTGACATTTTAAACCTTATACCGCGGTATGACGTTTTTGTGACATTTTTGACCTCATACCGCGGTATGACATTTTTGAGACATTTTTGATCTTTTTGTGACATTTTTGACATGATCCCGTGGTATGACGTTTTTGTGACGTGTTTGTGACATTTTTGACATCATCCCGCGGTATGACGTGTTTGTGACATTTTTGACCTCATTCCGCGGTATGACGTTTTTGTGACATTTTGGACCTCATACAGCGGTATGACGTTTTTGCGACATTTTTGACCTCATACCGCGGTATGACGTTTTTTTGACATTTTTGACCTCATCCCGCGGTATGACGTTTTTGTGACATTTTTGACCTCATACCGTGGTATGAAATTTTTGTGACTTTTGTGACGTTTTTTACCTCATACCGCGGTATGACGTTTTTGTGACATTTTTGACCTCATACCGTGGTATAAGGTTTTTGTGACATTTTTGACCTTTTTTGACATTTTTTACATGATTCCGCGTGGTATGACGTTTTTGTGACATTTTTGACCTCATACCGCGGTATGACGTTTTTGTGACATTTTTGACCTTATACCGCGGTATAACGTTTTTGTGAAATTTTTGACCTTTTTGGAACATTTTTGACATCATTCCGCCGTATGACGTTTATGTGACATTTTTGACATCATACTGCGGAATGAAATTTTTGTGACATTTTTGACAACATTCCGCGGCATGACGTTTTTGTGACAATTTTGACCTCACACCACGGTATGACGTGGTATGACGTGTTTGTGACATTTTTGACATCATACTGCGGTATGAAATTTTTGTGACATTTTTGACAACATTCCGCGGCATGACGTTTTTGTGACAATTTTGACCTCACACCGGGGTATGACGTTTTTGTGACTTTTGTGACGTTTTTGACCTCATACCGCGGGATGATGTTTTTGTGACGTTTTTGACCTCATACCGCGGTTTGACGTTTTTGTGACATTTTTGACCTTTTTGGAACATTTTTGACATCATCCCGCTGTATGACTTTTTTGTGACATTTTTGACCTTATACCGCGGTATGACGTTTTTGTGAAATTTTTGACCTTTTTGTGACATTTTTTACATGATTCCGCGGTATGACGTTTTTGTGACATTTTTGACCTCATACCGCGGTATGACGCTTTTGTGACATTTTTGACTTCATACCGCGGTATAACGTTTTTGAGACATTTTTGATCTTTTTACGACATTTTTGACATGATCCGGCGGTATGACGTTTTTGTGACATTTTTGTGACATTTTTTACATTATTCCGCGGTATGATGTTTTTGTGACATTTTTGAAATCATTCCGCGGTATGAAGTTTTTGTGACATTTTGGACCTCATACAGCGGTATGACGTTTTTGTGACATTTTTGACCTTTTTTTGACATTTTTGACCTCATACCGCGGTATGACGTATTTGCGACATTTTTGACCTCAAACCGCGGTATGACGTTTTTGTGACTTTTGTGACGTTTTTGACCTCATTCCGTGGTATGAAATTTTTGTGACATTTTTGACCTCATCCCGCGTTATTACGTTTTTGTGACATTTTTACCTTTTTGTGCAAGTTTTGACCTCATACCGCGGTATGACGTTTTTGTGAAATTTTTTACCTTTTTTAAAGATAAAGATAAAGATCAACTTTATTAATCCCGAAGGAAATTCTGTTGCCAGAGTGCAGTTGAAGCACAAACACAAAGAGAAGAACAGTGCCTTAATAAGAAATAATAAAATACAATAAAATAAAATAAAATAAAAATAAAATAAAATAAAATATATACATATATACAGTAGTTTGAAAAGTGACAAGTGTGACACTTTTGACATCATTTCGCAGCATGACGTTTATGTGACAATTTTGACCTCATACCGCGGTATGACGTTTTTGTGACATTTTTGAACTCATCCCGCGGGATGACGTTTTTGTGACATTTTTGACCTCATACCGTGGTATGAAATTTTTGTGACTTTTGTGACGTTTTCTACCTCATACCGCGGTATGACGTTTTTGTGACATTTTTGACCTCATACCGTTGTATAAGGTTTTTGTCACATTTTTGACCTTATTTGACATTTTTTACATGATTCCGCGGTATGACGTTTTTGTGACATTTTTGACCTCATACTGCGGTATGACGTTTTTGTGACATTTTTGACCTTATACCGCAGTATGACTTTTCTGTGAAATTTTTGACATAATTCCGCGGTATGACGTTTTTGTGACATTTTTGACCTTTTTGTGACATTTTTGACATGATTCCGCGGTATGACGTTTTTGTGACACTTTAAACCTCATACCGGGATATGACGTTTTTGTGACATTTTTGACCTCATAGCGCGGAATGACGTTTTTTAGTCATTTTTGATCTTTTTACGACATTTTTGACATGATCCCGCGGTATGACGTTTTTGTGACATTTTTGTGACATTTTTTACATGATTCCGCGGTATGACGTTTTCGTCACATTTTTGACCTCATACTGCGGTATGACGTTTTTGTGACATTTTTGACATCATCCCGCGGTATGACGTTTTTGTGACATTTTTGTGACATTTTTGACATGATTCCGCGGTATGACGTTTTTGTGACATTTTTGACCTCATACCGCGGTATGACGTTTTTGTGACATTTTTGACATCATCCCGCGGTATGACGGTTTTGTGACATTTTTGACATCATTCCGCGGTATGACGTTTTTGAGGAATTTTTGACCTCATCCTGCTGTATGACGTTTTTGTGAAATTTTTGAGCTCATACCGCGGTATGACGTTTTTGTGACATTTTTGACCTCATATGACGTTTTTGTGACATTTTTGACCTCATCCCGCGGTATGACGTTTTTGTGAAATTTTTGACCTCATCCCGCGGTATGACGTTGTTGTGACATTTTTGACATGATTCCGCGTTATGACGTTTTGGTGACATTTTTGACTCATCCTGCGGTATAACGTTTTTGTGACATTTTTGACATCATGCCATTGTATGCCGTTTTTGTGACCTTTTGGACCTCTTTTATGACATTTTTTACATTATCCCGCCAAATGACGTTTTTGTGACATTTTTGACCTCATCCAGCAATGTGACGTTTTTGTGTCATTTTTGACATCAGTCCGCGGTATGACGTTTTTGTGACATTTTTGACATAATACCGTGGTATGCCGTTTTTGTGACATTTTTGACCTTTTTTATCACATTTTTTACATTATCCCGCCATATGAGGTTTTTGTGACATTTTTGACCTCATCCCGCGGTATGACGTTTTTGTGACATTTTTGAAATGATTCCGCGGTATGACGTGTTTGTGACATTTTTGACCTCATACCGCGGTATGAAATTTTTGTGACATTTTTGACATCATTCCGCGGTATGACGTTTTTGTGACATTTTTGACATCATACCGTGGTATGCCGTTTTTGTGACATTTTTGACCTTTTTGTGACATTTTTTACATGATTCCGCGGTATGACGTTTTTGTGACATTTTTGACCTCATACCGCGGTATGACGTTTTTGAGGAATTTTTGACCTCATACTGCGGTATAACGTTTTTGTGAAATTTTTGACCTCATCCGGCGGTATCACCTTTTTCTGAGATTTTTGACCTCATTCCGCGGTATGACGTTTTTGTGACATTTTGGACCTCATACAGCGGTATGACGTTTTTGCGACATTTTTGACCTCATACTGTGGTATGAAATTTTTGTGACTTTTGTGACGTTTTTGACCTCATACCGCGGTATGACGTTTTTGTGACATTTTTGACCTCATACCGTGGTATGAAATTTTTGTGACATCTTTGACATCATCCCGCCGTATGACGTTTATGTGACATTTTTGACCTTTTTGTGACATTTTTGACATGATTCCGCGGGATGACGTTTTTGTGACACTTTTTACCTCATACCGCGGTATGACGTTTTTGTGACATTTTTGACCTCATACCGCGGTATGACATTTTTGAGACATTTTTGACATCATACCGTGGAATGACGTTTTTGTGACCTTTTTGACCTTTTTGTGACATTTTTGACATCATCCCGCGGTATGACGTTTTTGAGACATTTTTGACCTCATAAAATGTCATCGTATGACGTTTTCTTGACGTTTTTGACCTCATGCCGTGGTATGACGTTTTTGTGACATTTTTGACATAATTCCGCGGTATTACGTTTTTGTGACATTTTTGACCTCATACCGCGTTATGACGTTTTTGTGACATTTTTGACGTCATTCCGCGGTATGACATTTTTGAGACATTTTTGATCTTTTTATGACATTTTTGACATTATCCGGCGGTATGACGTTATTGTGACATTTTTGTGACATTTTTTACATGATTCCGCGGTATGACGTTTTTGTGACATTTTTGACATCATCCCGCGGTATGACGTTTTTGTGACATTTTTGACATCATTCCGCGGTATGACGTTTTTGTGACATTTTGGACCTCATACAGCGGTATGACGTTTTTGAGACATTTTTGATCTTTTTATGACATTTTTGACATGATCCCGCGGTATGACGTTTTTGTGACATTTTTGTGACATTTTTTACATGATTCCGCGGTATGACGTTTTTGTGACATTTTTTAAATCATTCCGCGGTATGACGTTTTTGTGACTTTTGAGACGTTTTTGACCTCATACCGCGGTATGACGTTTTTGTGACATTTTTGACCTCATACCGCGGTATAACGTTTTTGTGACATTTTTGACCTCATTCCGTGGTATGAAATTTTTGTGACATTTTTGACCTCATCCCGCGTTATTACGTTTTTGTGACATTTTTGACACCATACTGCGGCATGAATTTTTTGTGAAATTTTTTACCTCATACCGCGGTGTGACGTTTTTCTGACATTTTTGACCTCATATTGCGGTATGACGTTTTTGTGACATTTTTTACCTCATACCGCGGTATGACGTTTTTGTGACTTTTGTGACGATTTTGACCTCATACCGCGGTTTGACGTTTTTGTGACATTTTTGACCTCATACCGCGGTATAACGTTTTTGTGACATTTTTGACCTTTTTGTGACTTTTTTTACATGATTCCGTGGCATGACGTTTTTGTGACATTTTTGACCTTATACCGCGGTATGACTTTTGTGACATTTTTGACATGATTCCGCGGTATGACGTTTTTGTGAAATTTTTGACATCATCCCGCGGAATGACTTTTTTGTGAAATTTTTGACATCATTCCGCGGTATGAGGTTTTTGTGACATTTTTGACCTCATCCCGCGGTATAACGTTTTTGTGACATTTTTGACCTCATTCCGCGGTATGAAATTTTTGTGATATTTTTGACATCATCCCACGGTATGACGTTTTTGTGACATTTTTGACAACATTCCGCGGCATGACGTTTTTGTGACATTTTTGACCTTTTTGTGACATTTTTGCCATGATTCCGCGGGATGACGTTTTTGTGACATTTTTGACTTCATACCGCGGTATGACGTTTTTGAGACATTTTTGATCTTTTTATGACGTTTTTGACATGATCCTGCGGTATGACATCTTTGTGACATTTTTGTGACATTTTTTACATGATTCCGCGGTATGACGTTTTTGTGACATTTTTGACATCATCCCGCGGTATGACGTTTTTGTGACATTTTTGACATCATCCCGCCGTATGACGTTTTTGTGACATTTTTGACGTCATCCCGCGGCATGACGTTTTTGAGGAATTTTTGACCTCATACTGCGGTATAACGTTTTTGTGAAATTTTTGACCTCATCCGGCGGTATGACGTTTTTGCGACATTTTTGACCTCATACTGTGGTATGAAATTTGTGTGACTTTTGTGACGTTTTTGACCTCATACCGCGGTATGACGTTTTTGTGACATTTTTGACCTCATACCGTGGTATGAAATTTTTGTGACATCTTTGACATCATCCCGCCGCATGACGTTTTTGTGACGTTTTTGACCTCATACCGCGATGACGTTTTTGTGACATTTTTGACCTCATACCGCGGTATAACGTTTTTGTGAAATTTTTGACCTTTTTGGAACATTTTTGACATCATCCCGCCGTATGACGTTTATGTGACATTTTTGACCTTTTTGTGACATTTTTGACATGATTCCGCGGGATGACGTTTTTGTGACACTTTTTACCTCATACCGCGGTATGACGTTTTTGTGACATTTCTGACCTCATACAGCGGTATGACGTTTTTGCGACATTTTTGACCTCATACCGCGGTATGACGTTTTTTTGACATTTTTGACCTCATCCCGCGGTATGACGTTTTTGTGACATTTTTGACCTCATACCGTGGTATGAAATTTTTGTGACTTTTGTGACGTTTTTTACCTCATACCGCGGTATGACGTTTTTGTGACATTTTTGACCTCATACCGTGGTATAAGGTTTTTGTGACATTTTTGACCTTTTTTGACATTTTTTACATGATTCCGCGTGGTATGACGTTTTTGTGACATTTTTGACCATATACCGCGGTATGACTTTTCTGTGACATTTTTGACATGATTCCGCGGTATGACGTTTTTGTGACACTTTAAACCTCATACCGCGGTATGACGTTTTTGTGACATTTTGACCTCATACCGCAGTATGACGTTTTTGTGACATTTTTGACCTTATACCGCGGTATGACGTTTTTGAGACATTTTTGATCTTTTTACGACATTTTTGACATGATCCCGCGGTATGACGTTTTTGTGACATGTTTGTGACATTTTTGACATCATCCCGCCGCATGACGTTTTTGTGACGTTTTTGACCTCATACCGCGATGACGTTTTTGTGACATTTTTGACCTCATACCGCAGTATGACGTTTATGTGACATTTTTGACCTTTTTGTGACATTTTTGACATGATTCCGCGGGATGACGTTTTTGTGACACTTTTTACCTCATACCGCGGTATGACGTTTTTGTGACATTTTTGACATCATACCGTGGTATGCCGTTTTTGTGACATTTTTGACCTTTTTAATGACATTTTTTACATTATCCCGCCATATGACGTTTTTGTGACATTTTTGACCTCATCCCGCGGTATGACGTTTTTGTGACATTTTTGAAATGATTCCGCGGTATGACGTTTTTGTGACATTTTTGACATCATCCTGCCGTATGACGTTTTTGTGACATTTTTGACGTCATCCCGCGGCATGACGTTTTTGAGGAATTTTTGACCTCATACTGCGGTATAACGTTTTTGTGAAATTTTTGACCTCATCCGGCGGTATCACCTTTTTCTGAGATTTTTGACCTCATTCCGCGGTATGACGTTTTTGTGACATTTTGGACCTCATACAGCGGTATGACGTTTTTGCGACATTTTTGACCTCATACTGTGGTATGAAATTTTTGTGACTTTTGTGACGTTTTTGACCTCATACCGCGGTATGACGTTTTTGTGACATTTTTGACCTCATACCGTGGTATGAAATTTTTGTGACATCTTTGACATCATCCCGCCGCATGACGTTTTTGTGACGTTTTTGACCTCATACCGCGATGACGTTTTTGTGACATTTTTGACCTCATACCGCGGTATAACGTTTTTGTGAAATTTTTGACCTTTTTGGAACATTTTTGACATCATCCCGCCGTATGAAGTTTTTGTGACGTTTTTGACCTCATACCGCGATGACGTTTTTGTGACATTTTTGACCTCATACCGCGGTATAACGTTTTTGTGAAATTTTTGACCTTTTTGGAACATTTTTGACATCATCCCGCCGTATGACGTTTTTGTGACGTTTTTGACCTCATACCGCGATGACGTTTTTGTGACATCTTTGACCTCATACCGCGGTATAACGTTTTTGTGAAATTTTTGACCTTTTTGGAACATTTTTGACATCATCCCACCGTATGACGTTTATGTGACATTTTTGACCTTTTTGTGACATTTTTGACATGATTCCGCGGGATGACGTTTTTGTGACACTTTTTACCTCATACCGCGGTATGACGTTTTTGTGACATTTTTGACATCATACCGTGGTATGCCGTTTTTGTGACATTTTTGACCTTTTTAATGACATTTTTTACATTATCCCGCCATATGACGTTTTTGTGACATTTTTGACCTCATCCCGCGGTATGACGTTTTTGTGACATTTTTGAAATGATTCCGCGGTATGACGTTTTTGTGACATTTTTGACATCATCCCGCCGTATGACGTTTTTGTGACATTTTTGACGTCATCCCGCGGCATGACGTTTTTGAGGAATTTTTGACCTCATACTGCGGTATAACGTTTTTGTGAAATTTTTGACCTCATCCGGCGGTATCACCTTTTTCTGAGATTTTTGACCTCATTCCGCGGTATGACGTTTTTGTGACATTTTGGACCTCATACAGCGGTATGACGTTTTTGCGACATTTTTGACCTCATACTGTGGTATGAAATTTTTGTGACTTTTGTGACATTTTTGACCTCATCCCGCGGTATGATGTTTTTGTGACATTTTTGACCTCATACCGTGGTATGAAATTTTTGTGACTTTTGTGACGTTTTTTACCTCATACCGCGGTATGACGTTTTTGTGACATTTTTGACCTCATACCGTGGTATAAGGTTTTTGTGACATTTTTGACCTTTTTTGACATTTTTTACATGATTCCGCGTGGTATGACGTTTTTGTGACATTTTTGACCTCATACCGCGGTATGACGTTTTTGTGACATTTTTGACCTTATACCGCGGTATGACTTTTCTGTGAAATTTTTGACATCATTCCGCGGTATGACGTTTTTGTGACATTTTTGACCTTTTTGTGACATTTTTGACATGATTCCGCGGTATGACGTTTTTGTGACACTTTAAACCTCATACCGCGGTATTACGTTTTTGTGACATTTTGACCTCATACCGCAGTATGACGTTTTTGTGACATTTTTGACCTTATACCGCGGTATGACGTTTTTGAGACATTTTTGATCTTTTTACGACATTTTTGACATGATCCCGTGGTATGACGTTTTTGTGACATTTTTGTGACATTTTTTACATGATTCCGCGGCGTGACGTTTTCGTGACATTTTTGACCTCATACTGCGGTATGACGTTTTTGTGACATTTTTGACATCATCCCGCGGTATGACGTTTTTGTGACATTTTTGTGACATTTTATACATCATTCCGCGGTATGACGTTTTGGTGACATTTTTGACCTCATACCGCGGTATGACGTTTTTGTGACATTTTTGACATCATCCCGCGGTATGACGTTTTTGTGACATTTTTGACATCGTTCCGCGGTATGACGTTTTTGTGACATTTTGGACCTCATACAGCGGTATGACGTTTTTGTGACATTTTTGACCTTTGTGTGACATTTTTGACCTCATATCGCGGAATGACGTATTTGCGACATTTTTTTTTTTTTTTGTCTGCATTTATACTCAATGTTTAACACCACAGAAGGGGTCAACTTTAATGAGATCCATGCATATTTTAGTCTTGCAGCAAAATATATTAATATTTAGTGCTTGTGCGTGACCATCACCAGCCACCTCTGGAGGCTAAACTGTCATTCTTTATTGAATTTTCCTATCATGAGCCAGAGGGGGCAGTGCAGCACCTCAGTGAATTGAGGGGGAAACAAATGAAGGACAGGGCAAGACAAGACGAACAGGGAGGGTACAGATAGGCAGTGCTATTTGAATCCCATGAGATTGCTGTAAAATGCAGTGTCATTCCCAACCACCAATCCCACATCTGAAAATTGGGAACAACTAATCAACACATAAACAAATTGGAGACCAGAAGTCCTGACAGTACACAGAGTTAGGATGCCAGAAGACCGGAGTGAGAGAGAAATTTATAGAGGGCGTGAGTTTAGTGCAAAGTCTGGAAAGTGACTCCACACCATCAGGCGGGTCCCATCAGCTCTCAGACACGGGACTCGACAGGAGTTGGTAAGCCCTGACCCAACATGCATGTGTGATGGACACCAAAGCCCAGAGCGACTACCACAAGTCAGCAGGGCCAGGCCGGCCAAGTGCCCCCACACCCAGGGCAGAGGGAGCACCAGGAAGCATCACCCAGAAGACCACCCAGGCCGTAGACAAGCACGCGGACCCGGAAACCGAGAGAAGTCAGGAACTGACACCCCAGTGCGCCAAGGCCAAGACCGGAGGACACAGGGCATGGGGGCCCACCCGCCACCCAACGCCCATCCCCAACCACCCCACCTGCCCCCCGCCCCCAAACCCCACCCGCCCCCCACCCACCCCCCACCCAGCCCCCCCACCCCAGGTGAGGCAGGAGGCCCCCCGCAGCCCGGGAAGCCAGACACAGGGACCGAGCGCCCCTCCGCAGGGAAGGTCGTCGGCCCCACCCCAAGCAGGCTACCACCGGAAGCCAGACAGAGGAAACCAAGGCTGGGCCCAGATGCAAACCCGGAGAGCGGACGGGGAGTCAGCGGCGCAACCAGGGAGGCATCCCACATACCCCAGCACCACGCGCCGGGGAAGCGTGGCAGGCTCATCGTCCGCACCCCCGAAGACGCGCCCAAACCCCCGCCGGATCTGAGCCGTTGCCCACAGCAAGCCTGCACCACAGCCACAGCAACCATCAGGCGAGTGAGTCAAGCCCCAACCCAACAAAAGCCACAGCACCAGAGGACCCGCCAGACATGGAGGAGATCCCCCCTGACCGTCGCCTCCGGACCCCGGGGAAACCCAAGCCACGGTGACCCAGATGTCGGTAAGTCCCCACCGCCCCATACCCGGAGGGGGCCGGACCCCCACCAGACAGGCCATGGATGTGTGAAATACCCGTTACCTCCCTATTATTAGTTTTCCTCGGTCCCTGACGAGGAAAAACCAACCCTAAACCGTGTTTGAGTGCAGCCCTGTGTGTAATGTGGTGCATTAAAAGCTTGAGGGGCGGGAGAGGCGGAAGGGGGAGGGCCAGAGGGCAGCAGAGGCTGGGTACTCTGCCGCCTACCCTGGCCCAAAGTCCCGAGCCGCCGCAGATCCTCCCCCAAGATGTGTGTGTGCTGCATTAAAATTGGAAAGCAGGAGAGGCAAGCGGGAGGGAGACGGGGCGGACACAATGTCGCACAACACTGCAATCCGCCCCATCACCGCACCCGCCGTCCCCAATCTCTGCAGTCCATAAGGCCCTACCTGGTGTGTCCCTATATGTGCCTAAAAAATATATATATACAGTGAAGTGTCTGATGTGTGAGGTGCACAGTAGGAGGCAGTCTGGTGTGGGTCCGGCCCACGGGGACAGAGCAGCATGGGACACCGAAATCACCATAGGGACCAGCGCAGAGGGCCCCCAGGGCCAAGAGGCAAGGGGCAGGGAAGGCTCGAACACACCAACGGGCCCCGCCAACACTGCGAGCCATGCGGGCCGTAGCGCCAGAACACTGCCAAAGCAGCAGCCATAGACCTGCACAGGCCAGCCGGGTGCCGCAGCCCACCCCAGAAGGAAAGATGTGCCACGCCAAGAGGAGCACGAACCACAAAGTCCACGCACACCCCGGAAGTCAGTGCACCAGGGCACAGGACGCGCACCCCACCGCGCCACCCATAGCATCCCCGCCCCGCCACACCCCAGGACAGCACAGGCCCAGCCCAGGGCCCCAGCCAGCGATCTTCCGTCTACGGTGGCAGCATACAAGCCCAGGAAGGAGCCACAACCCCCCCCCCCAGAAGAGACCACCCGGCCCCCATGCCAGACCCCCAGGCAGCAGGGGACCCCAGGCCCCCCCAAGGGAGGGAGAGGGGCAGGGAGGAGCAGGTAAGCAGGAGAGGAGGGAGCAGGAGGGAAAGGGAGCGGAAAAGGGACGGGGGAGCAGCAGGGGGGGCCAACACACCCCAGGCCCCCAGGAACCAGCCAAAGCGCCCCAGAAGAGACCAGCCACCATCACCTCCGGGAACCCGGGAGAGCGCGCAGATCCAGCAACCTAGGAGCTCCAAAGGCGAAACACCGGATACACCACCACCATGGGGGAGGGCCCGAACCAAGCAGGCCCCGAAGAGCAGTGCAGCAGCCCCGGGGACAAGAGGGAAAAGACACCCCTAGTGCATCAACACGGTCTTGAAGTCCATGGCACCAACATTCCTTGGGGAGGAAAGCTTTAAGAAACTGTAGTTTAGTAGAGGAGACATAAAAAAAATAAAGGTCAGACCAATGACACAGACAGAATACATTGTTTGTGGAGCATCACAAATTCTATGAGAGGTGTGGCATATGCTAACAGGCAATACAAAGTTAAAGATTTATATTTAAAGATGTAATAAACGGGGACCATTTTTCTGTAAATAATACCAATTGGTTTTTCTGGGTAGCAGAGATTTTCTCAAGTGAAATGTGTTCTGTGAGGAGGTTCAGCCAATGGATGATGTTGAGGGCTTTCTTATTTTTCCAGTTAACTAAAATAGTTTTCTTGGCAATGGTGAGAGCTGCAAGCGTGGGTTGGAATTGTGTGTCTGGTAGGGTTGTTGTCGTAAGATCACCAATTAAACAAAGGTTTGGAGATTGCGGGATCCTGCAGTCCAAGATAGAGGAGAGTTTCTGCGTGACTTCTGCCCAAAACTGATAGACGGGTGAGCATAGCCAAAGGGCATGCAAATAAGTGTCAGCGATCTTTTGTGTGCATTGTGTGCATATGTCAGAGTGCGAGAAGCCCATTTTGTACATTTTATGTTGTGTTATATGTGTTCTGTGGAGGACCTTAAATTGGATCAGTTGTAAGTTGGTATTTTTTGTCATCTTGAATGTGTTACTACAAATTTGGGTCCAGAAATCATAATCAAAGGATATAGATAAGTCTTTTTCCCATTTTGAAATTGGTAAATGTATAGAACCCGTCTTTGAGAGTAAACTACAAATTCTTGAGAGATTTTTCTTATTTTTTGGGGACAATTTTGCGATGTGCTTGACAAATTCTGGTGGCTGTAAGTCAGGTGGCTGTAAAGTGGTCCTAAGCGCTGGAATTTCCCTTGTGATTGTCCTCTCTACCTGTAGATACTGGAGAAAGTTTCCATTTCTTATTTGGAATGTTTGGAATAAGTTTGTACATGTCATAATTATATTATCTTGGAGAAAGTGATGGAGATGGGTGATCCCTTTTTCCGCCCATGAGCTGAGATTGAGAGGTATTTTATTGTTTACAAAGTCTGGGTTGTGCCAGATTGGGGATAGTATACTGGGTTGAAGCTGGGAGCCAGTGATTTCCAAGGATTTCCACCAAGCGGATAGGGTGGAGGCAATCAAAGGATTCTTGAAGCAAAGATGGTGTTTAAGGGTGGCGGTAATAAAGGGAAGGTCAGAGAGTTTGATGTGGTTACAGTCTAACTGTTCCAGTTCCAACCAGGACTTGTATTCTTCATGTGGGTGTATCCATTTGGTAAGATATTGTAGTTGGTTGGCTAGGTAGTAATGCATGAAGTTGGGGGCCTCTAGACCACCCTCAGATTTATTTTTTTGGAGAGTAGTCAGGCTGATTTTAGCTTTTTTGTTCTTTGAATAGAATTTACCAATAGCAGAATCTAATGATTGAAACCATTTTGATGTGGGTTTAAATGGGATCATGGAAAAAAGATAGTTGATTTGAGGCAGTATTTTCATTTTGACAGTAGCTATTCGTCCCAAAAGGGAGATGGGAAGGTTATTCCAGCGCCTCAGATCACCACGCAGTTTCTCTAAAAGTGGAGTGAAGTTCAGATGGACTAGTTCAGAGAGTTTTGAGGAAATATTAATGCCCAAATATCTAATGTTACCAGTGGGAAAGGAAAAATTCAGGTTTTGGACTGCAGGATTCCATGAGTTCTCTGTTAATGGAAGTATGATAGATTTCGACCAGTTGATTGAGTAGTCTGAAAGATGTGAGAAAGTTGTGATGAGGTTGCATATTTCTTTTAGTGATGTTTTGGGTTCTTGCAGATAAAGTAAAATGTCGTCCGCATATAGGTTAATTTTGTGTTCAGATGTATGAGAGCAGATGCCTCTGATATTGGTGTTTTGACGTATTGCTGTTGCCAACGGTTCAATAAATATCGCAAATAATAAGGGAGAGAGTGGGCATCCCTGTCTGGTTCCCCTTTGTAAACTGAAACTTTTTGAAGTGATCCCATTGGTGGTGACTGTGGCCTTGGGTGAGTTATAAAGAGCTGATATCCAATGGATGAATGACTCTCCGAAGCCAAATTTGCGGAGAACAGCGAAGAGAAAGGACCAGTTGACTTTGTCAAAGGCTTTTTCTGCATCTAGGGACACAACAATTGCTTCTCTGTTACAGCGTTGCGTCAAACTGACCAGATTCAGAAGTCTTCTGACATTGTTGGTGGAGTGTCGGCCCTTAATAAATCCTGTTTGATCACTGTGAATTATTGACGGGATAATTTTCTCCAATCTGGAGGCGAGTGCTTTCGCGATGATTTTGACGTCAGTGTTGATTAATGACAGAGGGCGATAGTTAGAAGGAAGCGTGGGATCCTTATCTGGTTTCAGTAATAACTTAATTGCAGCTGTATTCATGTGAGCACTTATATAACCATTACTTTTTATCTCTGTCACTGTCCTGAAGAAAAGAGGTGCAAATATTGGCCAGAAATGCTTAAAGAATTCAGCGGGGAAACCATCAGGACCAGGTGCCTTGCCTGCTGGCATACTGTCTAATGCACTCTGCAAGTCATTGATAGTCAATGGAGCGTCTAAGGTGTCTCTGCTTTCAGTTGTTAGTTCTGGCATGTTTAAATTGTTAAGAAAATTGTGAATATCTTCTTTGTTCGGGTTAACTGCAGTTGAATATAAATTATGATAATAGCTGTAAAAAATCTGATTAATTTCTTCGGGTGATTGAGTATAATTGCCAGTGGGATCCTGGATTGCTGTGATGAAGGATTTTTCTTTGTTGCGTTGGAGTTGATTCGCAAGAAATTTGCCTGATTTGTTGTTGTGTTCAAAATTATTATATCTTAGTTGTTGTAGTAAAAATTCAGTTTTCTTTGACAGGATATTGTTGAGGTGTAATTTTGCATTTTGTAGTTCAGACCATAGTTGATCACTTGGTTTTATTGCATAATCCTCTGTGAGTTGTTTAATTTTTTTCTCAATATCTGTCTCTATTTGTTGTTCCTTTTTTTTCTTGTATGATGAATACGAAATTATTTTACCTCTGATTACGGCCTTCCCAGTTTCCCAAAGTAAAGATGGTGATAAGTCAGGAGAGTCATTATTTTTTAGAAAGTCTGCCCACTCCCTCCTTATTATCTGATCAAATTCTGGATCTTTAAGTAGAGAGATGTTTAGACGCCACGTCTGAGGAAGCTTACGGTTGGGATCGGTTTGGAGGCTGAGGGATATTAGTGCATGGTCGCTGATTATGATTGGGTGAATTCTAGTGGTAGCTTTATGTGCGATGGAATTATTTGAGAGAAAAAAGTCAATTCTTGAAAATGATTGGTGCACCGAGGAGAAGAAAGTATAGTCCCTCTTTGTTGGGTTTTTGAGTCTCCAGACATCGTCCAATCCAAAATCTTTCATGTAATCCTGTATGACTTTGACTGATTGTAATTGTTTTGTATGTGTTGGACTACTAGATCGGTCTGTGGAAGGATTCAGAACTAAGTTGAAGTCACCACCAATAATAATTGATGAGTTAGCAGATAATTCTGATAAATGAGAAAAAACTGTGTGAAAGAAGGCTGGATCGTCATTATTAGGCGCATACAGATTGGCAATTGTATATAATTTATTAAAAATTGTTGCCTGGATAATAATGTACCTGCCTTCTGGATCTGTTACTGTGGAGTTTAAAGTAAATGGTACTCTCTTATGGATTAGGATGGAGACTCCTCTTTGTCTGCTGTTGTAACAAGATGAAAAGATAATATTATAATTGGTATCTGTAAGAGATTTTTCCTCTGATTGAAATACGTGTGTTTCTTGTAAGAGCAAAATATCTGCTTTTAATTTAGAAACATAATCCATGATTTTAATTCTTTTTGCCTGTGAGCGTATGCCATGTACATTCCAGGATACAAAGTTTAACTTGGACATGGTGGGTGAAGGTGTTCTGTCATTGAATATGTGACAATGTAATCTAACTTTTTATTTGCGACATTTTTGACCTTTTTTGACATTTTTTACATGATTCCGCGGTATGACGTTTTTTTGACATTTTTGACCTCATACCGCGGTATGACGTTTTTGTGAAATTTTTCACCTCATGCCGCGGTATGACTTTTCTGTGAAATTTTTGACATCATTCCGCTGTATGACGTTTTTGTGACATTTTTGACCTCATCCCGCGGTTTAACGTTTTCGTGACGTTTTTGACCTCATACCGCGTTATGACGTTTTTGTGAAATTTTTGACCTTTTTGTGACATTTTTTACATGATTCCGCTGTATGACGTTTTTGAGACATTTTTGACCTCATACCGAGGTATGACGTTTTTGTGACATTTTTGACATCATCCCGCGGAATGACTTTTTTGTGAAATTTTTGACATCATTCCGCGGTATGAGGTCAAAAACGTCACAAAAGTAAGAATAACGTCATGCCGCGGTATGAGGTCAAAAATGTCGCAAAAACCTCATACCGCGGTACGACATTTTTGTGACATTTTTGACCTCATACCGCGGTATGACGTTTTTGTGACATTTTTGACATCATCCCGCGGAATGACTTTTTTGTGAAATTTTTGACATCATTCCGCGGTATGAGGTTTTTGCGACATTTTTGACCTCATACCGCGGCATGACGTTATTGTGACTTTTGTGACGTTTTTGACCTCATACCGCGGTACGACATTTTTGTGACATTTTTGACCTCATACCGCAGTATGACGTTTTTGTGACATTTTTGACCTCATACCGTGGTATGACGTTATTGTGACTTTTGTGGCGTTTTTGACCTCATACCGCGGTACGACATTTTTGTGACATTTTTGACCTCATACCGCGGTATGACGTTTTTGTGACATTTTTGACCTCATACCGTGGTATGAAATTTTTGTGACATCTTTGACATCATCCCGCCGCATGACGTTTTTGTGACGTTTTTGACCTCATACCGCGATGACGTTTTTGTGACATTTTTGACCTCATACCGCGGTATAACGTTTTTGTGAAATTTTTGACCTTTTTGGAACATTTTTGACATCATCCCGCCGTATGACGTTTATGTGACATTTTTGACCTTTTTGTGACATTTTTGACATGATTCCGCGGGATGACGTTTTTGTGACACTTTTTACCTCATACCGCGGTATGACGTTTTTGTGACATTTTTGACCTCATACCGCGGTATGACATTTTTGAGACATTTTTGATCTTTTTATGACATTTTTGACATGATCCCGTGGTATGACGTTTTTGTGACGTGTTTGTGACATTTTTGACATCATCCCGCGGTATGACGTGTTTGTGACATTTTTGACATCATTCCGCGGTATGACGTTTTTGTGACATTTTGGACCTCATACAGCGGTATGACGTTTTTGTGACTTTTGTGACGTTTTTGACATCATACCGCGGAATGACGTTTTTGTGACATTTGTGACATCATCCCGCGGTATCACGTTTTTGTGACATTTTTGAAATCATTCCGCGGTATGAAGTTTTTGTGACATTTTGGACCTCATACAGCGGTATGACGTTTTTGTGACATTTTTGACCTTTTTGTGACATTTTTGACCTCATACCGCGGTATGACGTATTTGCGACATTTTTGACCTCATACCGCGGTATGACGTTTTTGTGACTTTTGTGACGTTATTGACCTCATCCCGCGGTATGACGTTTTTGTGACATTTTGGACCTCATTCCGTGGTATGAAATTTTTGTGACATTTTTGACCTCAGCCCGCGTTATTACGTTTTTGTGACATTTTTGACATCATACTGCGGTATGAAATTTTTGTGACATTTTTGACATCATCCCGCGGAATTACTTTTTTGTGAAATTTGTGACATCATTCCGCGGTATGAGGTTTTTGTGACATTTTTGACCACATACCGCAGTATGAGGTATTTGCGACATTTTTGACCTCATACCGCGGTACGACGTTTTTGTGACATTTTTGACCTTATACCGCGGTATGACGTTTTTGTGACATTTTTGACCTCATCACGCGATATGACGTTTTTGCGACATTTTTACCTTTTTGTGCAAGTTTTGACCTCATACCGCGGTTTGACGTTTTTGTGAAATTTTTTACCTTTTTTAAAGATAAAGATAAATATCAACTTTATTAATCCCGAAGGAAATTCTGTTGCCAGAGTGCAGTTGAAGCACAAACACAAAGAGAAGAACAGTGCCTTAATAAGAAATAATAAAATACAATAAAATAAAATAAAATAAAAATAAAATAAAATAAAATATATACATATATACAGTAGTTTGAAAAGTGACAAGTGTGACATTTTTGACATCATTTCGCAACATGACGTTTATGTGACAATTTTGACCTCATACCGCGGTATGACGTTATTGTGACATTTTTGACCTCATACCGCGGTATGACGTTTTTGTGATATTTTTGACTTCATACCGCGGTATGACGTTTTTGAGACATTTTTGATCTTTTTATTACATTTTTGACATCATCCCGCCGTATGACGTTTTTGTGACATTTTTGACCTCATACCGCGGTATGACGTTTTTGTGACTTTTGTGACGTTTTTGACCTCATATCGCGGTATGACGTTCTTGTTACATTTTTGACCTTTTAGTGACATTTTTGACATGATTCCGCGGGATGACGTTTTTGTGACACTTTTTACCTCATACCGCTGTATGACGTTTTTGTGACATTTTTGACGTCATACCGCGGTATGACGTTTTTGTGACATTTTTGACCTTTTTGTGACATTTTTGACATGATTCCGCGGTATGACGTTTTTGTGACACTTTAAACCTCATACCGCGGTATGACGTTTTTGTGACATTTTTGACCTCATAGCGCGGTATGACGTTTTTGTGACATGTTTGACCTTATACCGCGGTATGACGTTTTTTAGACATTTTTGATCTTTTTACGACATTTTTGACATGATCCCGCGGTATAACGTTTTTGTGACATTTTTGTGACATTTTTTACACGATTCCGCGGTATGACGTTTTCGTCACATTTTTGACCTCATACCTCGGTATGACGTTTTTGTGACATTTTTGACAGCATCCCACGGTATGACGTTTTTGTGACATTTTTGTGACATTTTTTACATGATTCCGCGGTATGACGTTTTGGTGACATTTTTGACCTCATACCCGCGGTATGACGTTTTTGTGACATTTTTGACATCATACAGCGGTATGACGTTTTTGTGACATTTTTGACCTTTGTGTGAAATTTTTGACCTCATATCGCGGAATGACGTATTTGCGACATTTTTGACCTTTTTTGACATTTTTTACATGATTCCGCGGTATGACGTTTTTGTGACATTTTTGACCTCATACCGCGGTATGACGTTTTTGTGAAATTTTTGACCCCATTTTGACATTTTTTACATGATTCCGCGGTATGACGTTTTTGTGACATTTTTGACATCATTCCGCGGTATGACGTTTTTGTGACATTTTTGACCTCATCCCGCGGTTTAACGTTTTTGTGACATTTTTGACCTCAAACGCGGTATGACGTTTTCGTGACATTTTTGACCTCATACCGCGTTATGACGTTTTTGTGAAACTTTTGACCTTTTTGTGACATTTTTTACATGATTCCGCTGTATGACGTTTTTGTGACATTTTTGACATCATCCCGCGGAATGACTTTTTTGTGAAATTTTTGACATCATTCCGCGATATGAGGTTTTTGCGACATTTTTGATCTCATACCGCGGCATGACGTTATTGTGACTTTTGTGACGTTTTTAACCTCATACCGCGGTACGACGTTTTTGTGACATTTTTGACCTCATCACGCGATATGACGTTTTTGCGACATTTTTGACCTTTTTGTGCACGTTTTGACCTCATCCCGCGGTATGACGTTTTTGTGACATTTTTCACCTTTTTGTGACATTTTTGACATCATTTCGCAGCATGACGTTTATGTGACAATTTTGACCTCATACCGCGGTGTGACGTTTTTGTGAAATTTTTGACCTCATCACGGTATGACGTTTTTGTGACATTCTTGACCTCATACCGCAGTATGACCTTTTTGTGACAATTTTTGACCTTTTTGTGAAATTTTTGACATGATTCCGCGGTATGACGTTTTTGTGACATTTTTGACCTCATACCGCGGTAGGACGTTTTTGTGATAATTTTGATTTCATACCGCGGTATGACGTTTTTGAGACATTTTTGATCTTTTTATGACATTTTTGACCTCATACCGCGGAATGACGTATTTGTGACATTTTTGTGACATTTTTTACATGATTCCGCGGTATGACGTTTTTGTGACATTTTTGACGTCCTACCGCGGTATGACGTTTTTGTGATATTTTTGACATAATCCCGCGGTATGACGTTTTTGTGACATTTTTGACATCATTCCGCGGTATGACGTTTTTGTGACATTTTGGACCTCATACAGCGGTATGACGTTTTTGCGACATTTTTGACCTTTTTGTGACATTTTTGACCTCATACCGCGGAATGACGTATTTGCGACATTTTTGACCTCATACCGCGGTAGGACATTTTTGTGATAATTTTGACCTCATACCGCGGTATGACGTTTTTGTGACTTTTGTGACGTTTTTGACATCATACCGCGGAATGACGTTTTTGTGAAATTTTTGACCTCATACCGTGGTATGAAATTTTTGTGACTTTTGTGACGTTTTTGACGTTTTTGTGACATTTTTGACCTCATACCGTGGTAGAACGACCTCATTTGACCTCAAAACGTATGACGTTTTTGTGACATTTTCAACCTCATACCGCGGAATTACGTTTTTGTGACATTTTTGACCTCATACCGTGGTATGAAATTTTTGTGACTTTTGTGACGCTTTTGACCTCATACCGCGGTATGACGTTTTTGTGACATTTTTGACCTCATACCGTGGTAGAACGTTTTTGTGACATTTTTGACCTTTTTTGACATTTGTTACATGATTCCGCGGTATGACGTTTTTGTGACATTTTTGACCTCATACCTCATTTGACGTTTTTGTGACATTTTTGACCTCATCCCGCGGTATGACGTTTTTGTGACATTTTTGACATCATACAGCGGTATGACGTTTTTGTGACATTTTTGACCTTTGTGTGAAATTTTTGACCTCATATCGCGGAATGACGTATTTGCGACATTTTTGACCTTTTTTGACATTTTTTACATGATTCCGCGGTATGACGTTTTTGTGACATTTTTGACCTCATACCGCGGTATGACGTTTTTGTGAAATTTTTGACCCCATTTTGACATTTTTTACATGATTCCGCGGTATGACGTTTTTGTGACATTTTTGACATCATTCCGCGGTATGACGTTTTTGTGACATTTTTGACCTCATCCCGCGGTTTAACGTTTTTGTGACATTTTTGACCTCAAACGCGGTATGACGTTTTCGTGACATTTTTGACCTCATACCGCGTTATGACGTTTTTGTGAAACTTTTGACCTTTTTGTGACATTTTTTACATGATTCCGCTGTATGACGTTTTTGTGACATTTTTGACATCATCCCGCGGAATGACTTTTTTGTGAAATTTTTGACATCATTCCGCGATATGAGGTTTTTGCGACATTTTTGATCTCATACCGCGGCATGACGTTATTGTGACTTTTGTGACGTTTTTAACCTCATACCGCGGTACGACGTTTTTGTGACATTTTTGACCTCATCACGCGATATGACGTTTTTGCGACATTTTTGACCTTTTTGTGCACGTTTTGACCTCATCCCGCGGTATGACGTTTTTGTGACATTTTTCACCTTTTTGTGACATTTTTGACATCATTTCGCAGCATGACGTTTATGTGACAATTTTGACCTCATACCGCGGTGTGACGTTTTTGTGAAATTTTTGACCTCATCACGGTATGACGTTTTTGTGACATTCTTGACCTCATACCGCAGTATGACCTTTTTGTGACAATTTTTGACCTTTTTGTGACATTTTTGACATGATTCCGCGGTATGACGTTTTTGTGACATTTTTGACCTCATACCGCGGTAGGACGTTTTTGTGATAATTTTGACTTCATACCGCGGTATGACGTTTTTGAGACATTTTTGATCTTTTTATGACATTTTTGACCTCATACCGCGGAATGACGTATTTGTGACATTTTTGTGACATTTTTTACATGATTCCGCGGTATGACGTTTTTGTGACATTTTTGACGTCCTACCGCGGTATGACGTTTTTGTGATATTTTTGACATAATCCCGCGGTATGACGTTTTTGTGACATTTTTGACATCATTCCACGGTATGACGTTTTTGTGACATTTTGGACCTCATACAGCGGTATGACGTTTTTGCGACATTTTTGACCTTTTTGTGACATTTTTGACCTCATACCGCGGAATGACGTATTTGCGACATTTTTGACCTCATACCGCGGTAGGACATTTTTGTGATAATTTTGACCTCATACCGCGGTATGACGTTTTTGTGACTTTTGTGACGTTTTTGACATCATACCGCGGAATGACGTTTTTGTGAAATTTTTGACCTCATACCGTGGTATGAAATTTTTGTGACTTTTGTGACGTTTTTGACCTCATACCGGGGTATGACGTTTTTGTGACATTTTTGACCTCATACCGTGGTAGAACGACCTCATTTGACCTCAAAACGTATGACGTTTTTGTGACATTTTTGACCTCATACCGCGGAATGACGTTTTTGTGACATTTTTGACCTCATCCCGCGGTATGACGTTTTTGTGACATTTTTGACCTCATACCACGGTATGACGTTTTTGTGACATTTTGACCTTTTTGTGACATTTTTGACATGATTCCGCGGTATGACGTTTTTGTGACATTTTTGACCTCATACCGCGGTATGACGTTTTTGTGACATTTTTTACCTCATACCGCGGTATGACGTTTTTGAGACATTTTTGATCTTTTTACGACATTTTTGACATGATCCGGCGGCATGACGTTTTTGTGACATTTTTGTGACATTTTTTCCATTATTCCGCGGTATGACGTTTTGGTGACATTTTTGACCTCATACCGCGGTATGACGTTTTTGTGACATTTTTGACATTTTTGTGACATTTTTGACCTCATTCTGCGGAATGACGTATTTGCGACATTTTTGACTTCATACCGCGGTATGACGTTTTTGAGACATTTTTGATCTTTTTATGACATTTTTGACATGATCCCGCGGAATGACGTTTTTGTGACATTTTTGTGACATTTTTTACATGATTCCGCGGTATGACGTTTTTGTGACATTTTTGACGTCATACCGCGGTATGACGTTTTTGTGACATTTTTGACATAATCCCGCGGTATGACGTTTTTGTGACATTTTTGACATCATTCCGCGGTATGACGTTTTTGTGACATTTTGGACCTCATACAGCGGTATGACATTTTTGCGACATTTTTGACCTTTTTGTGACATTTTTGACCTCATACCGCGGAATGACGTATTTGCGACATTTTTGACCTCATACCGCGGTATGACGTTTTTGTGACTTTTGTGACGTTTTTGACATCATACCGCGGAATGACGTTTTTGTGAAATTTTTGACCTCATACCGTGGTATGAAATTTTTGTGACTTTTGTGACGTTTTTGACGTTTTTGTGACATTTTGGACCTCATACCGTGGTAGAACGACCTCATTTGACCTCAAAACGTATGACGTTTTTGTGACATTTTCAACCTCATACCGCGGAATGACGTTTTTGTGACATTTTTGACCTCATACCGTGGTATGAAATTTTTGTGACTTTTGTGACGTTTTTGACTTCATACCGCGGTATGACGTTTTTGTGACATTTTTGACCTCATACCGTGGTAGAACGTTTTTGTGACATTTTTGACCTTTTTTGACATTTTTTACATGATTCCGCGGTATGACGTTTTTGTGACATCTTTGACCTCATTCCTCATTTGACGTTTTTGTGACATTTTTGACCTCATCCCGCGGTATAACGTTTTTGTGACATTTTTGACCTCATACCGCGGTATGACGTTTTTGTGACATTTTTTACTTTTTTGTGACATTTTTTAAATGATTCCGCGGTATGACGTTTTTGTGACATTTTTTACCTTTTTGTGACATTTTTGACATCATCCCGCGGTTTGACGTTTTTGTGACATTTTTGACATCATACCGCGGTATTAAATTTTTGTGACATTTTTGACAACATTCCGCGGCATGACGTTTTTGTGACATTTTTGACCTCATTCCGTGGTATGAAGTTTTTGTGACATTTTTGACATCATACCGCGGAATGACGTGTTTGTGACTTTTTTGACGTTTTTGACCTCATACCGCGGGATGATGTTTTTGTGATGTTTTTGACATCATACCGCGGTATGACGTTTTTGTTACATTTTTGACCTTTTTGGGACATTTTTGACATCATCCCGCCGTATGACGTTTTTGTGACATTTTTGACCTCATCGCGGTATGACGTTTTTTTGACATTCCTGAACTCATACCGTGGTATGAAGTTTTTGTGACATCTTTGACATCATCCCGCCGTATGACGTTTTTGTGACATTTTTGACCTCATACCGCGGTATGATTTTTTTGTGACTTTTGTGACGTTTTTGACCTCATACCGCGGTATGACGTTTTTGTGAAATTTTTGACATCATTCCGCGGTATGAAGTTATTGTGACATTTTGGACCTCATCCCGCGGTATGACGTTTTTGCGACATTTTTGACCTTTTTGTGACATTTTTGACATCATCCCGCGGTATGACGTTTTGGTGAAATTTTTAACCTTTTTGTGACATTTCTGACCTCATACCGTGGTATAACGTTTTTGTGACATTTTTGACCTCATACCGCGGTATGAAATTTTCGTGACATTTTTGACATCATCCCGCGGTATGACGTTTTTGTGACATTCTTGACCTTTTTGTGACATTTTTGACATGATTCCGCGGTATGACGTTTTTGTGAAATTTTTGACCTTTTTGTGACATTTTTGACATGATTCCGCGGCATAACGTTTTTGTGACATTTTTGACATCATCCCGCGGTATGACTTTTTTGTGAAATTTTTGACATCATTCCGCGGTATGAAGTTATTGTGACATTTTGGACCTCATCCCGCGGTATGACGTTTTGGCGACATTTTTGACCTTTTTGTGACATTTTTGACATAATCCCGCGGTATGACGTTTTTGTGACATTTTTGACCTCATCCCGCGATATGACGTATTTCGACATTTTTGACCTTTTCGTGCAAGTTTTGACCTAATAACGCGGTATGACTTTTTTGTGACATTTTTTACCTTTTTGTGACATTTTTGACATCATTCCGCAGTATGACGTTCATGTGACAATTTTGACCTCATACCGCGGTACGACGTTTTTGTGAAATTTTTGACCTCATACCGCGGTGTGACGTTTTTGAGACATTTTTGACCTTTTTGGAACATTTTTGACCTCATCCCGCGGCATGACGTTTTTGAGGCATTTTTGACATCATACTGCGGGATGAAATTTTCGTGACATTTTTGACATCATCCCGCGGTATGACGTTTTTGTGACATTTTTGACTTTTTTGTGACATTTTTGACATGATCCCGTGGTATGACGTTTTTGTGACATTTTTGACCTTTTTGTGACATTTTTGACATCATCCTGCCGTATGACGTTTTTGTGACATTTTTGACCTCATCCCGCCGTATGACGTTTTTGTGACTTTCATGACGTTTTTGACCTCATACCGCGGTATGATGTTTTTGTGACTTTTTTGACCGAATTCCGCGGTATGACGTTTTTGTGACATTTTTGACCTCATCCCGCGGTATGACGTTTTTGTGACATTTTTTACCTCACACCTCGGTATCACGATTTTGAGACAGTTTTGACCTTTTTGTGACATTTTTGACATCATCCCGCGGTATGACGTTGTTGAGGAGTTTTTTACCTCATCCCTCGGTATGACGTTTTTGCCACATTTTTGACCTTTTTTTGACATTTTTCACCTCATACTGCGGGATAGCGCTTTTGTGAAATTTTTGACCACATCCCGCGGTATGACCTTTTTCTGAGATTTTTGACCTCATACCGTGGTATGACGTTTTTGTGACATTTTTGACCTCATCTGACGTTTTCGGGACGTTTTTGACCTCATACCGCGGCATGACGTTTTTATGACATTTTTAACCTCATCCCGCGTTATGACGTTTTTGTGACACTTTTGACCTCATACTGCGGTATGACCTTTTTTGCGACATTTTTGACCTCATCCCGCGGTATGACGTTTCTGTGACATTTTTGACCTCATACTGCGGTATGAAATTTTTGTGACATTTTTGACCTCAGACCGCGGTATGACGTTTATGTGAAATTTTTTACCTCATCCCGCGGTATGACCTTTTTCTGAGATTTTTGACCTCACACCGCGGTATAACGTTTTTGTGACAGTTTTGATCTTTTTGTGCAAGTTTTGACATCATTCCTCGGTATGACGTTTTTGTAACATTTTTGACCTTTTTGTGACATTTTTTACCTCATACCGCGGTATAACGTTTTTGTGAAATATCTGACCTCATCCCGCGGTATGACTTTTTTCTGAGATTTTTGACCTCAATTTTTGAGACATTTTTGACCTTTTTATGACAATTTTGACATGATCCCGCGGTATGACCTTTTTTTGACATTTTTGACCTTTTTGTGGCATTTTTGACATGATTCTGCGGTATGAAGTTTTTGTGACATTTTTGACATCATCCCGCGGTTTGACGTTTTTGCGACATTTTTGACTTCATCCTGCGGTATGACGTTTTTGTGACATTTTTGACTTAATACCGCGGTACTACTTTTATGTGACATTTTTGACCTTTTTGTGACATTTTTTACTTCATACCACGGTATAACTTTTTTGTGAAATTTTTGAACTCATCCCGCGGTATGACCTTTTTCTGAGATTTTTGCCCTCATACCACGGTATGAAATTTTTGTGACATTTTTGTCCTCATACCGCGGTATGACGTTTTTGTGACATTTTTGACCTCATCCCGCGGCATGACTTTTTTGTGACATTCTTGACCTTTTTGTGACATTTTTGACCTTTTTGTGATGTTTTTGACCTCAGACCGCGGTATTACGTTTTTTTGTCATTTTTGACTTCATACCGCTTTATGACTTTTTTGTGACATTTTTGACCTTTTTGGAACATTTTTGACTTCATTCCACGGTATGAAATTTTTGTGACATTTTTGACATCATCCCGCCGTATGACGTTTTTGAGGCATTTTTGACCTTTTTGTGACATTTTTGACATCATCCTGCCGTATGATGTTTTTGTGACTTTTTTGACCTAATTCCGCGGTATGACGTTTTTGTGACATTTTTGACATCATACCGTGGTATGACGTTTTTGTGACATTTTTGACCTTTTTGTGACATTTTTGACATCATCCTGCCGTATGACGTTTTTGTGACATTTTTGACCTCATCCCGCCGTATGACGTTTTTGAGGCATTTTTGACCTCATCCCGCGGTATGATGTTTTTGTGACATTTTTGACTTTTTTGTGACATTTTTGACCTCATACTGCGGTATTACGTTTTTGAGACATTTTTGATCTTTTTATGACATTTTTTACATGATCCCGCGGTATGACGTTTTTGTGACATTTTTGACCTTTTTCTGACATTTTTGACATGATCCCGCGGTATGACATTTTTGTGAAATTTTTGACCTCATCTGACGTTTTTGTGACATTTTTGACCTCATCCCACGGTATGACGTTTTCGTGACGTTTTTGACCTCATACCGCGGTATGACGTTTTTATGACATTTTTGACCTCATCCCGCGGGATGACGTTTTTGTGACATTTTTGACCTTATACCACAGTATGACGTTTTTGTGACATTTTTGACCTCATCCCGCGATATGCCATTTTTGTGACATTTTTGACCTCATACCGTGGCATGACGTTTTTGTGATATTTTTGAAATTTTTGTGACATTTTAGACCTCATACTGCGGTATTACGTTTTTGTGACATTTTTGACTTAATCCCGCGGTATAACGCTTTTGTGATATTTTTGACCTAATACCGCGGTATAAAGTTTTTGTGACATTTTTGACCTTTTTCTGACATTTTTGACCTCATACCGCGGTATGACGTTTTTGTGACATTTTTGACATCATCCCGCGGTATGACGTTTTTGTGACATTGTTGACGTCATTCCACGGTTTGACGTTTTTGTGACTTTTGTGACGTTTTTGACCTCATAACGCGGTATAACGTTTTTGTGACATTTTTGACCTCATCCCGCGATGTGACGTTTTTGTGACATTTTTGACATCATCCCGCGGTGTGACGTTTTTTAGGCATTTTTGACCTCATACTGCGGTAGAACGTTTTTGCGACATTTTTGACCTCTTTGTGACATTTTTTAACTCAGACCGCGGTATGACGTTTTTGTGAAATTTTTGACTTTTTTGGAACATTTTTGACCTCATTCCGTGGTATGAAATTTTTGTGACATTTTTGACATCATCCCGCCGTATGACGTTTTTTGACATTTTTGACCTCATACCGCGGTATGACGTTTTTCAGACATTTTTGACCTTTTTGTGACATTTTTTAACTCATACCTCGGTATAACGTTTTTCTGAAATTTTTGACCTTTTTGTGACATTTTTGACGACATTCCGCGGCATGATGTTTTTGTGACATTTTTGACATCATCCCGCGGTATGACGTTTTTGCGACATTTCCTGACTCTTCTGACATTTTTGACCTCATTCCGCGGAATGACGTTTTTCTGACATTTTTTACCTGATACCGCCATGTGACGTTTTTGTGACATTTTTGACCTCATCCCGCGATTTGACGTTTTTGTGACATTTTTGACATCATTCCGCGGTGTGACGTTTTTGTAACATTTTTGACGTTTTTGTGACATTTTGTACCTCACACCGCGGTATGACGTTTTTGTGACATTTTTGACGTTTTTGTGACATTTTTGACATGATTCCGCGGTATGACGTTTTTGAGACATTTTTGACGTTTTTGTGACATTTTGTACCTCACACCGCGGTATGACGTTTTTGTGACATTTTTGACGTTTTTGTGACATTTTTGACCTCATACCGAGGTATGAAATTTTATTGCCATTTTTGACATCATCCCGCCGTATGACGTTTTTATGACAGTTTTGACCTCATCCCGCGATGTGACGTTTTTGTGACATTTTTTACCTCATCCCGCGTTATGACGTTTTTGTGACATTTTTGACATCATACTGCGGTATGAAATTTTTGTGACCTTTTATACATCATCCCGCAGTATGACGTTTTTGAGACATTTTTGACCTTTTTGTGACATTTTTGACATCATCCCGCGGTGTGACGTTTTTTAGGCATTTTTGACCTCATACCGCGGTAGAACGTTTTTGCGACATTTTTGACCTCTTTGTGACATTTTTTAACTCAGACCGCGGTATGGCGTTTTTGTGAAATTTTTGACTTTTTTGGAACATTTTTGACCTCATTCCGTGGTATGAAATTTTTGTGACATTTTTGACATCATCCCGCCGTATGACGTTTTTTGACATTTTTGACCTCATTCCGCGGTATGACGTTTTTCAGACATTTTTGACCTTTTTGTGACATTTTTCAACTCATACCTCGGTATAACGTTTTTCTGAAATTTTTGACCTTTTTGTGACATTTTTGACGTCATTCCGCGGCATGATGTTTTTGTGACATTTTTGACATCATCCCGCGGTATGACGTTTTTGCGACATTTCCTGACTCTTCTGACATTTTTGACATCATTCCGCGGAATGACGTTTTTCTGACATTTTTTACCTGATACCGCCATGTGACGTTTTTGTGACATTTTTGACCTCATCCCGCGATTTGACGTTTTTGTGACATTTTTGACATCATTCCGCGGTGTGACGTTTTTGTAACATTTTTGACGTTTTTGTGACATTTTGTACCTCACACCGCGGTATGACGTTTTTGTGACATTTTTGACGTTTTTGTGACATTTTTGACATGATTCCGCGGTATGACGTTTTTGAGACATTTTTGACGTTTTTGTGACATTTTGTACCTCACACCGCGGTATGACGTTTTTGTGACATTTTTGACGTTTTTGTGACATTTTTGACCTCATACCGAGGTATGAAATTTTATTGCCATTTTTGACATCATCCCGCCGTATGACGTTTTTATGACAGTTTTGACCTCATCCCGCGATGTGACGTTTTTGTGACATTTTTTACCTCATCCCGCGTTATGACGTTTTTGTGACATTTTTGACATCATACTGCGGTATGAAATTTTTGTGACCTTTTATACATCATCCCGCAGTATGACGTTTTTGAGACATTTTTGACCTTTTTGTGACATTTTTGACATCATCCCGCGGTGTGACGTTTTTTAGGCATTTTTGACCTCATACCGCGGTAGAACGTTTTTGCGACATTTTTGACCTCTTTGTGACATTTTTTAACTCAGACCGCGGTATGGCGTTTTTGTGAAATTTTTGACTTTTTTGGAACATTTTTGACCTCATTCCGTGGTATGAAATTTTTGTGACATTTTTGACATCATCCCGCCGTATGACGTTTTTGTGACATTTTTGATCTCATACCGCGGTATGACGTTTTTCAGACATTTTTGACCTCATTCCGCTGTATGACGTTTTTGTGACTTTTGTGACGTTTTTGCCCTCATCCTGCGGTATAACGTTTTTGTGAAATTTTTGACCTCATCCCGCGCTATGACCTTTTTCTGAGATTTTTGACCTCATACCGTGGTATGACGTTTTTGTGACATTTTTGACCACATACCGCGGTATGACGTTTTTGCCACATTTTTTACCTTTTTGTGACGTTTTTGACCTCATAACGCAGTATGACGTTTTTGTGACATTTTTGACCTCATACCGCGCGGTATGACGTTTTTGTGATTTTTGTGACGTGTTTGACCTCATACCGCAGTATGACGTTTTTGTGACATTTTTGACCTCATGCCGCGCGGTATGACGTTTTTGTGATTTTTGTGACGTGTTTGACCTCATACCGCAGTATGACGTTTTTGTGACATTTTTGACATCATCCCACGGTATGACGTTTTTGTGACATTTTTGACCTCATACCGCGGTATCACGTTTTTGTGACATTTCTGACCTCATCTGACGTTTTTGTGACATTTTTGACTTCATCTGACGTTTTTGAGACATTTCTGACCTCATAACGTGGTATGACGTTTTTGTGACATTTTTGACCTCATCTGACGTTTTTGAGACATTTCTGACCTCATAACGTGGTATGACGTTTTTGTGACATTTTTGACCTCAGACTGCGGTATGACCTTTTTTGCGACATTTTTGACCTTTTGACCAAAAAATGAGGTTTTTTTGACATATTTGACCTCAAACCGCGGTATGAAAATTTTGTGACATTTTTGACATCTTCCCGCCGTATTACGTTTTTGTGACATTTTTGACCTCATCCCGCGGTATGACCTTTTTCGTGACATTTTTGACCTCTTTCCGCGGTATGACGTTTTTGTGACATTTTTGACCTTGTCGTGACGTTGTTGACCTCATACCGCGGTATGACGTTTTCGTGACATTCTTGACCTCATACCGCGGTATGACTTTTATGTGACATTTTTGACCTTTTTGTGACGTCTTTGACCTCATACCGCGGTATGACTTTTTTGTGACATTTCTGACCTCATAACACGGTATGACTTTTATGTGAAATTTTTGACATCATCCCGCGGTATGACGTTTTTGTGTGATTTTTGACCTCATCCCGCGGTATGATGTTTTTGTGTCATTTTTGACCTCACCCCGCGGTATGACCTCTTTGAGAAATTTTTGACCTTTTTGTGACATTTTTGATCTCATACCGAGGTACAACGTTTTTGTGACATTTTTGACCTCATCCCGCTGTATGACGTTTTCGTGACATTTTTGACCTCATACCGCGGTATGACATTTTTCTGACATTTTTGACCTCATTCCGCGGTATAACGTTTTTGTGACATTTTTGACCTCATACCGCGGTATGACGTTTTTGTGACATTTTTGACCTCATACCGCGGTATGACGTTTTTGTGACATTTTTGACCTTTTTGTGACATTTTTGACCTTTTTGTGACGTTTTTGACATGATTCCGCGGTATGACGTTTTTGTGACATTTTTGACTTCATGCCGCGGTATGACGTCTTTGTGACATATTTGACCTTTTTGTGACATTTTTGACATGATTCTGCGGTATGACGTTTTTGTGACATTTTTCACCTCATTCCGCGGTATAACGTTTTTGTGAAATTTCTGACCTCATTCCGCTGAATGACATTTTTCTGAGATTTTTGACCTCAATTTTTGAGACATTTTTGACCTTTTTATGACATTTTTAACATGATCCCGAGGTATGACGTTTTTGTTACATTTTTGACCTTTTTGTGACATTTTTGACATGATTCCGCGGTATGACGTTTTTGTGACATTTTAGACTTAATCTCGCGGTATAACGTTTTTGTGACAATTTTGACCTAATACCGCGGTATGAAGTTTTTGTGACATTTTTGATCTTTTTCTGACATTTCTGACCTCATACCGCGGTATGAAATTTTTATGACATTTTTGACATCATCCCGCGGTATGACGTTTTTGTGACATTTTTGACATCCTCCCGCGTTATGACGTTTTTGTGACATTTTTGAACTACTAAAGCGGTATGACTTTTTTGTGACATTTTTTACCTTTTTGTGACATTTTTGACCTCATAACGCGGTATAACGGTTTTATGACATTTTTGACCTCTTTGTGACATTTTTGACCTCATACGACGGTATGACGTTTTTGTGAGATCTTCGACCTTTTTGTGACGTTTTCGACCTCATCCCGCGGTATGACGTTTTTGTGACATTTTTCACCTCTTTCCGCGGTATGATGTTTCTGTGACATTTTCGACCTCATCCCGTGGTATGACATTTTTGTGACATTTTTGACCTCATTCCACGGTATGACGTTTTTGTGACATTTTTGACCTTTTTGTGACATTTTTGACTTCATACTGCGGCATGAAATTTTCGTGTCATTTTTGACATCATACCGCGGTATGACTTTTTTTTGACATTTTTGATCATTTTGTGACAAATTTTACGTTTTTGTGACATTTTTGACATCATACCGTGGTATGCCGTTTCTGTGACATTTTTGACATGATTCCGCGGTATGACGTTTTTGTGACATTTTTGACCTCATCCCGCGGTATGACGTTTTTCTGACATTTTTGACCTCATCACGCGGTATGACGGGTATGACGTTTTTGTGACATTTTTGACATGATTCCGCGGTGTGACGTTTTTGAGACATTTTTGACCTCATCCTGCGGTATGACGTTTTTGTGACATTTTTGACCTCATACCGCGGTATGACGTTTTTGTGACATTTTGGACCTTTTTTATGACATTTTTTACAATATCCCGCCATTTGACGTTTTTGTGACATTTTTTACCTCATCCCGCGATATGACGTTTTTGTGACATTTTCAACATGATTCCGCGGTATGACGTTTTTGTGACATTTTTGACCTCATACCGCGGTATGACGTTTTTGTGACATTTTTGACCTCATCCCGCTGTATAACGTTTTTGTGAAATTTTTGACGTGAAATTTATGACGTTTTTGTGACATTTTTGACATCAACCCGCCGTATGACGTTTTTGTGACATTTTTGACCTCATATCGCGGTTTGAAATTTTTGTGACATTTTTGACATCATCCAGCGGTATGACGTTTTTGAGGAATTTTTGACCTCATCCTGCGGTATGACGTTTTTGTGACATTTTTGACCTCATACCGCGGTATGACGCTTTTGTGTCATTTTTGACTTCATACCGCTTTATGACTTTTTTGAGACATTTTTGTCCTTTTTATGCCATTTTTTTACATGATCCTGCGGTATGACGTTTTTTTGACATTTTTGACCTCATTCCGCGGTATGACGTTTTTGTGAATTTTTTGACCTCATCCCGCGGTATGACCTTTTTCTGAGATTTTTGCCCTCATACCGCGGTATGAAATTTTTGTGACATTTTTGACCTCATACCGCGGTATGACGTTTTTGTGACATTTTTGACCTCATCCCGCGGCATGACCTTTATGTGACATTCTTGACCTTTTTGTGACATTTTTGACCTTTTTGTGATATTTTTGACCTCAGACCGCGGTATGACGCTTTTGTGTCATTTTTGACTTCATACCGCTTTATGACTTTTTTGTGACATTTTTGGAACATTTTTGACCTCATTCCACGGTATGAAGTTTTTGTGACATTTTTGACTTCATATCGCTTTATGACTTTTTTGTGACATTTTTGACCTTTTTGGAACATTTTTGACCTCTTCCCGCCGTATGACGTTTTTGAAGCATTTTTGACCCAATCCCGCGGTATGATGTTTTTGTGACATTTTTGCCTTTTTGTGACATTTTTTACTTCATACTGCGGGATAACGTTTTTGTGACATTTTTGACCTCATCCCGCGGTATGACCTTTTTCTGAGTTTTTTGAC
>JAMOIN010000509.1:0-43434 GCA_024666655.1 Dascyllus trimaculatus
CCGCTCCTCAGCAGAGCCTGTTCACTCCGCTCTCCAGAAGAGCCTGTCTACACGGCTCCCCAGGACCACAGCCCAGGACACCAGGCTCCCCAGCCCAGCTCACCGGGCCGCCCAGCACAGCACACGGGGGCCCTCAGCACTACAGCCCGCCTGGCTCTCCATAAGAGCCTGTTCACACCGCTCCGCAGCAGAGCCTGTCTACACGGCTCCCCAGCACCACAGCCCAGCACACCGGGCTCCCCAGCCCAGCTCACCGGGCTCCACAGCACAGCCACAGGGCCCCACAGCACCAGAGCCCCGGCTGGCTCTCCAGCAGAGCCTGTTCACACTGCTCCCCAGCAGAGCCTGTCTACACGGCTCCCCAGCAGCACAGCCCAGCACACCGGGCTCCTCTGCCCAGCTCACCGGGCTCCCCAGCACCACGGCCCGCCTGGCTCTCCATCAGGGCCTGTTCAAACCACTCCCCAACAGAGCCTGTCCACACGGCTCCCCAGCACCACAGCCCAGCACACTGGGCTCCCCAGCCCAGCTCAACGGGCTCCCCAAGACAGCACACGGTCCCCCCCAGCACCACAGCCCGCCTGGCTCTGCATGAGAGCCTGTTCACTCCGCTCCCCAGCAGAGCCTGTTCAAACCACTTTAGAGCAGAGCCTGTCTACACGGCTCGCCAGCACCACAGCCCAGCACACCGGGCTCCCCAGCACAGCACACGGGGGCCCCCAGCACAGCACACGGGGCTTCCCAGCCCAGCTCAACTGGCTCCCCAGCACAGCACACGGGTCTTCCCAGCACCACAGCCCGTCTGGCTCTCCATCAGAGCCTGTTCATTCCGCTCCCAAGCCGAGCCTGTCCACACGGCTCCCCAGCACCACAGCCCAGCACACCGGGCTCCCCAGCACAGCACACGGGGCCCCCCAGTAAAGCACACGGATCTTCCCAGCACCACAGCCCGCTTGCTCTCCATCAGAGCCTCTTCACACCGCTCCTCAGCAGAGCCTGTTCACTCCGCTCCCCAGAAGAGCCTGTCTACACGGCTCCCCAGCACCACAGATCAGCACACCGGGATCCCCAGCCCAGCTCACCGGGCCGCCCAGCACAGCACACGGGGGCCCTCAGCACTACAGCCCGCCTGGCTCTCCATAAGAGCCTGTTCACACCGCTCCGCAGCAGAGCCTGTCTACACGGCTCCCCAGCACCACAGCCCAGCAAACCGGGCTCCCCAGCCCAGCTCACCGGGCTCCACAGCACAGCACACAGGGCCCCACAGCACCACAGCCCAGCTGGCTCTCCAGCAGAGCCTGTCTACACGGCTCGCCAGCAGCACAGCGCAGCACACCGGGCTCCTCTGCCCAGCTCACCGGGCTCCCCAGCACCAGAGCCCGCCTGGCTCTCCATCAGAGCCTGTTCACACCGCTCCGCAGCAGAGTCTGTCTACACGGCTCCCGATCACCAGAGCCCAGAACATCGGGCTCCCCAGCACAGCACACGGGGGCCCCCAGCACCACAGCCCACGTTGCTCTCCAGCAGAGCCTGTTCAAATCACTCCCCACCACAGCCTGTCCACATGCCTAACCAGCAGCACAGCCCAGAACACCGGGCTCCCCAACCCAGCTCACCGGGCTCACCAGCACAGCACACGGGGGCCCCCAATACCACAGCCCGCCTGGCTCTCCATCAGAGCCTGTTCAAACCTATCCCCAGCAGGGACTGTCCATTCGTCTCCCCAGCAGCACAGCCCTGCACACCGGGCTCGCCAGCCCAGCTAACCGGGCTCCCCAGCAAAGCACACGGGGGCCCCCAGCATCAATGCCCGCCTGGCTCTCAATCAGAGACTGTTCACACCGCTCCCCAGCAGAGCCTGTTCACTCCGCTCCCCAGCAGAGCCTTTCTACATGGCTCCCCAGCACCACGGCCCAGCACACCGGGCTCCATAGCCCAGCTCACCGGGCTCCACGGCACAGCACACGGGGCCCCCCAGCACAACAGCCCGCCTGGCTCCCATGCCGAGCCTGTTCAAACCAGTCCCAAAGAGAGCCTGTTCAAACCACTCCCCAGCAGAGCCTGTCCACACGGCTCCCAAACAGCACAGGCCAGCACACCGGGCTCCCCAGCCCAGCTCACCGGGCTCCCCAGCACAGCACACGGGGGCCCCCAGCAACACAGCGCGCCTTGCTCTCCAACAGAGCCTGTTGAAACCGCTCCCCAGCAGATCCTGTCCACACGGCTCCCCAGATGCACAGCCCAGCACACCGGGCTGCCCAGCCCAGCTCACCGGGCTCCCCAGCACAGCACACGTGGGCCCCCAGCACCACAGCCCGCCTGGCTTTCCATCAGAGCCTGTTCACAAAGCTCCCCAGAAGAGCCTGTCTACACGGCTCCCCAGCAGCCCCGCACACCGCAGCACAGCCCGCCTGGCTCTCCATCAGAGCCTGTTCACACGGCTTCCCAGCAGACCCTCTCCACACGGCACACCAGCAGCTCAGCCCAGCACACCGGGCTCCTCAGCCCAGCTAACCGGGCTCCCCAGCACAGCACACGGGGGCCCCCAGCACCACAGCCCGCCTGGCTCTCTATCAGAGCCTGTTCACACCGCTCCGCAGCAGAGTCTGTCTACACGGCTCCCGATCAAATGAGCCCAGCACACCGGGCTCCCCAGCACCACAGCCCAGCACACGGGGCTCCCCAGCCCAGCACACCGGGCTCCCCAGCACAGCAGACGGGGCCCCCCAGCACCACAGCCCGAATGGCTCCCCAGCAGAGCACACGGGGGCCACCAGCACCACAGAACGCCTGGCTGTCCCTCAGAGCCTGTTCACACTGCTCCCCAGAAGAGCCTGTCAACACGGCTCCCCAGCACCACAGCCCAGCACACCGGGCTCCCCAGCCCAGCTCAACGGGCTCCGCAGCCCAGCACACCGGGCTCCCCAGCACAGCACACGGGGCCCCCCATTAACACAGCCCGCCTTGCTCTCCATCAGAGCCTGTTCAACCCTCTCCTCAGCAGAGCCTGTTCACACCGCTCCCCAGCAGAGCCTGTCCACACGGCTCCCCAGCACCACAGCCCAGCACACCGGGCTCCCCAGCACAGCACACCGGGCCCCCCAGCACCACAGCCCGCCTGGCTCTCCATCAGAGACTATTCACACCGCTCCCCAGCAGAGCCTGACTACACGGCTCCCCAGCACCACAGCCCAGCACACCGGGATCCGCAGCCCAGCTCACCGGGCTCCCGACCAAAGCAAACGGGGGCCCCCAGCACCACAGCCCGCCTGGCTCTCCATCAGAGCCTGTTCACTCCGCTCCCCAGCACAGCCTGTTCAAACCACTCCCCAGCAGAGCCTGTTCAAACCACTCGCCAGAAGAGCCTTACAACACGGCTCCCCAGCACCACAGCCCAGCTCAGCGGGCTCCCCAGCACAGGACACGGGGCCCCCCAGCACAGCACACGGGGCTTCCCAGCACAACAGCCCGCCTGGCACTCCATCAGAGCCTGTTCACTCCGCTCCCCAGCAGAGCCTGTTCAAACCACTCGCCAGTAGAACCTGTCAACACGGCTCCCCAGCACCGCAGCCCAGCACACCGGGCTCCACAGCCCAGCTCAGAGGGCTCCCCAGCAAAGCACAAGGGGGGCCCCAGCACCACAGCCCGCCTGGCTATCCAGCAGAGCCTTTTCAAACCACTCCCCAGCAGAGCCTGTCCACACGGTTCCCAAGCACCAAAGCCCAACACACCGGGCTCCCCAGCCAAGCTCAACGGGCTCCCCAGCAAAGCACACGGGGCCCCCCAGAACCACAGCCAGGCTGGCTCTCCATCAGAGCCTCTTCACACCGCTCCCCAGGAGAGCCTGTCCACACGGCTCACCAGCAGCACAGCCCAGCATACAGGGCTCCCCAGCCCAGCTCACCAGGGTCCCCAGCACAGAACACGGTGCCCCCCAGGACCACAGCCGGCCTGGGACTCCAGCAGAGCCTGTTCAAACCACCCCCCAGCAGAGCCTGTCCACACAGCTCCCCAGCACCACAGCCCAGCACACTGGACTCCCCAGCCCAGCTCAACGGGCTCCCCAGGACAGCACACGGTCCCCCCCAGCACCACAGCCCGCCTGGCTCTCCATCAGAGCCTGTTCACACCGTTCCGAGCATAGCCTGTCTACACGGCTCCCCAGCACCACAGCCCAGAAAACCGGGCTCCCCAGCCAAGCTGACCGGGCTCCCCAGCACAGGACATGGGGCCCCCCAGAACCAAAGCCCGCCTGGCTCTCCATCATAACCTTTTCACACCGCTCCCCAGCAGAGCCTGTTCACACCGCTCAAAAGCACAGCCTGTCTACACGGCTCCCCAATACCACAGCCCAGCACACCGGGCTCCCCAGCAGAGCACACGGGGGCCCCCAGCACCACAGCCCGCCTGGCTCTCCATCAGAGACTGTTCACACCGCTCCCCAGCAGAGCCTGTTCACTCCGCTCCCCAGCAGAGCCTGTCTACACGGCTCCCCAGTACCACAGCCCAGCACACCGGGCTCCCCAGCCCAGCTCACCGGGCTCCCCAGCACAGCACAAGGGGGCCCCAGGACAGCTCACCGGGCTCCCCAGCACAGCACACGGGGCCCCCCAGCACCACAGCCCGAATGGCTTTCCATCAGAACCTTTTCACAACGCTCCCCAGTAGAGCCTGTCCACACGGCTCCCCAGCACCACAGCCCAGAACACTGGACTCCCGAGCCCAGCTCACCGGGCTCACCAGCACAGCACACGGGGGCCCCCAGCACCACAGCCCGCCTGGCTCTCAATCAGAGCCTGTTCACACCGCTCCAAAGCAGAGCCTGTCCACACGACTCCCCAGCACCACAGCCCAGCACACCGGGCTCCACAGCACAGCACACGGGGCCCCCCAGCACCACAGCCCGCCTGGCTCTCCATCAGAGCCTGTTCAAACCTATCCCAAGCAGAGACTGTCCATACGGCTACCCAGCAACACAGCCCAGAACACCGGGCTCCCCAGCCCAGCTCACCGGGCTCCCCAGCACAGCACACGGGGGCCCCCAACACCACAGCCCACCTGGCTCTCCATCAGGGCGTGTTCACACCGCTCCCCAGCAGAGCCTGTCAACACGGCTACCCAGCACCACAGCCCAGCACACCGGGCTTCCCAGCCCAGCTCACCGGGCTCCCCAGCACAGCATACGGGGGCCCCCAGCAACACAGCGCGCCTTGCTCTCCAGCAGAGCCTGTTCAAACCGCTCCCCAGCAGAGGCTGTGCACACGGCTCCCCAGGAGCACAGCCCAGCACACCCGGCTCCCCAGCCCAGTTCGACGGGCTCCCCAGCAGAGCACACGGTGGCCCCCATCACCACAGCCAGCCTGGCTCTCCATCAGAGCCTGTTCACACCGCTCCCCTGCAGAGCCTGTCTACACGGCTCCCCAGCAGCACAGCCCAGCAGACCGGGCTCGCCAGCCCAGCTCATCGGGCTCCCCAGCTCAGCACACGGGAGCCCCCAGCACCACAGCCCGTCTGGCTCTCCATCCGAGCCTTTTCACACCGCTCCCCAGCAGAGCCTGTCGACACGGCTCCCCAGCAGCACAGCTCAGCATACCGTGCTCCCCAGCCCAGCTCACCAGGGTCCCCAGCACAGAACACGGGGCCCCCCAGTACCACAGCCGGCCTGGGTCTCCAGCAGAGCCTGTTCAAACCACCCCCCACAGAGCCTGTCCACACAGCTCCCCAGCACCACAGCCCAGCAAACTGGGCTCCCCAGCCCAGCTCAACGGGCTCCCCAGGACAGCACACGGTCCCCCCCAGCACCACAGCCCGCCTGGCTCTCCATCAGAGCCTGTTCAAACCACTCCCCAGCAGAAAGACTCCACACGGCTCCCAAGCATCACAGCCCAGCACACTGGGCTCCCCAGCCGAGCTCACAGGCCTAACCAGCACAGCACACGGGGCCCCCCAGCACCATAGCCCACCTGGCTCTCCATCAGAGCCTGTTCACACCGTTCCGAGCATAGCCTGTCTATACGGCTCCCCAGCACCACAGGCCAGAACATCGGGCTCCCCAGCCAAGCTCACCGGGCTCCCCAGCACAGGACATGGGGCCCCCCAGAGCCACAGCCCGCCTGGCTCTCCATCAGAGCCTTTTCACACCGCTCCCCAGCAGAGCCTGTTCACACCGCTCAACAGCACAGCCTGTCTACACGGCTCCCCATTACCACAGCCAAGCACACAGGGTTCCCCTTCCCAGCTCACCGGGCTCCTGAGCACAGCTCAAGGGGGCCCCCAGCACCTTAGCCCGCCTGGCTCTCCATCAGAGCCTGTTCAACCCTCTCCCCGGCAGAGCCTGTCTACACGGCTCCCCAGCACCACAGCCAAGCACACCGGGCTCCCCAGCCCAGCTCACCCGGCTCCCCAGCACAGAACACGGGGCCCCCCAGCACCAGAGCCCGCCTGGCTCTCCATCAAAGCCTGTTCAAACCACTCCCATGCAGAGCCTGTCCACACGGCTCGCCAGCAGCACATCCCAGCACACCGGGCTCCCCAGCCCAGCTCACCGGGCTCCCCAGCACAGAACTCGGTGCCCCCCAGCACAACAGCCCGCCTGGCTCTCCAGCAGAGCCTGGTCAACCCTCTCCCCAGCAGAGCCTGTCCACACGCCTCCCCAGCAGCACAGCCCAGCACACTGGCCTCCACAGCCGAGCACACGGGGGCCCCCAGCACAGCACACGGGGGCCTCCAGCAAACCACACGGGGCCCCCCTGCACCACAGCCCGCTAGGCTCTGCAGCAGAGCCTGTCAACACGGCTCCCCAGCACAGCACACGGGGCCCCCCAGCACCACATCCCACCTGGCTCTCCATCAGAGCCTGTTCACACCGCTCCCCAGCAGAGCCTGTATACACGGCTCCCCAGCAGCACAGCCCAGCACACCGGGCTCCCCAGCCAAGCTCACCGGGCTCCCCAGCACAGTACACGAGGGCCCCCGGCACCACAGCCCGCCTGGCTATCCAGCAGAGCCTCTTCACATAGCTCCCCAGCAGAGCCTGTCCACACGGCTCCCCAGCAGCACAGCCCAGCACACCGGGCTCCCCAGCACAGCACACGGGGACCCCCAGCACCACAGCCCGCCTGGCTCTCCATCAGAGCCTGTTCACACCGCTCCCCAGCAGAGCCTGTATACACGGCTCCCCAGCAGCACAGCCCAGCACACCGGGCTCCCCAGCCAAGCTCACCGGGCTCCCCAGCACAGTACACGAGGGCCCCCGGCAACACAGCCCGCCTGGCTATCCAGCAGAGCCTCTTCACATAGCTCCCCAGCAGAGCCTGTCCACACGGCTCCCCAGCAGCACAGCCCAGCACACCGGGCTCCATAGCCGATCTCACCGAGCTCCGCATCAAAGCACACGGGGCCCCCCAGCACCACAGCCCAGCACACCAGGCTCCCCATCCCAGCTCAACGTGCTCCCCAGCACAGCACAGGGGGACCCCCAGCACCACAGCCCGCCTGGCTCTCAATCAGAGCCTGTTCACACCGCTCCAAAGCAGAGCCTGTCCACACGACTCCCCAGCACCACAGCCCAGCACACCGGGCTCCACAGCACAGCACACGGGGCCCCCCAGCACCACAGCCCGCCTGGCTCTCCATCAGAGCCTGTTCAAACCACTCCCCAGCAGAGCCTGTCCACACGGCAATCCAGCACCACAGCCCAGCACACCGAGCTCCCCAGCCAAGCTCACCGGGCTCCCCAGTAAAGCACACGGGGGCCCCCATCAACACAGCGCGCCTTGCTCTCCAGCAGAGCCTGTTCAAACCGTTCCCCAGCAGAGCCTGTCCACTTTGCTCCCCAGCACCACAGCCCAGCACACCGGGCTCCCCAACCCAGTTCACCGGGCTCCCCGGCACAGCACACGGGGGCCCCCAGCACCACAGCCCGCCTGGCTCTCCAGCAGAGCCTGTTCACACCGCTCCCCAGCAGAGCCTGTCCACAGGGCTCCCAAGCAGCACAGCCCTGCACACCGGGCTCCCCAGCCCAGCACACCGGGCTCCCCAGCACAGCACACGGGGGCGCCCAGCACCACAGCCCGCCTGGCAATCCAGCAGACCCTTTTCAAAACACTCCCCAGCAGAGCCTGTCCACACGGCTCCCCAGCACCACAGCCCAACACACCGGGCTCCGAAGCCCAGCTCAACGGGCTCCCCAGCATAGCACACGGGGCCCCCCAGCACCACAGCCCGCCTGGCTCTCCTTCAGAGCCATTTTACTCCGCTCCCCAGCACCACAGCCCAGCACACCGGGCTCCCTAGCCCAGCTAACCGGGCTCCCGAGCACGGCACACGGGGCCCCCCAGCACCACAGCCCGCCTGGCTGTCCAGCAGATCCTTTTCAAACCACTCCCCAGCAATGCCTGTCCACACCTCTCCCCAGCAGCACAGCCCAGCAAACCGGGCTCCTCAGCCCAGCTCAATGGGCTCCCCAGCACAGCACACGGGGCCCCCCAGCACCACAGCCCGCCTGGCTCTCCATCAGAGCCTGTTCACACAGCTCCCCAGCAGAGCCTGTCTGCACGGCTCCCCAGCAGCACAGCCAAGCACAACGCAGCACAGCCCGCCTGGTTCTCCAGCAGAGCCCTTTCACACCGCTCCCCAGCAGAGCCTGTCCACACGGCAACCCAGCAGCACAGCCAAGCACACCGGGCTCCCCAGCCCAGCACACCGGGCTCCCCAGCAAAGCACACGGGGCCCCCCTGCACCACAGCCCGAAAGGCTCGCCAGCAGAGCCTGTCTACACGGCTCCCCAGCACCACAGCCCAGCTCACCGGGCTCCCCAGCACAGCACACGGGGGCCGACAGCACCACAGCCCGCCTGGCTGTCCAGCAGAGCCTGTTCACACCGCTCCCCAGCAGAGCCTGTCCACACGGCTCCCCAGCACAACAGCCAAGCACACAGGGTTCCCCAGCCCAGCTCACCGGGGTCCCCAACACAGCACACGGGGGCCCCCAGCACCACAGCCCGCCTGGCTCTCCAGCAGAGACTTTTCAAACCACTCCCCAGCAGAGCCTGTCCACACGGCTCCCCAGCAGAGCCTGTCAAAAGGGCTCCGCAGCACCACAGCCCAGATCACCGGGCTCCCCAGCCCAGCTCAACGGGCTCGGCAGCACAGCACACGGGGCCCCCCAGCACCACAGCCCGCCTGGCTCTTCATCAGAGCCATTTCACACCGCTCCCCAGCAGAGCCTGAAAACACGGCTCCCCAGCACCACAGCCCAGCACACCGGGCTTCCATGCCCACCTCACCGGGGCCCCCAGCACAGCACACGGGGGCCCCCAGCATCACAGCCCGCCTGGCTCTCAATCAGAGCCTGTTCACACAGCGCCGCAGCAGAGCCTGTCTACACGGCTCCCCAGCACCACAGCCCAGCAAACCGGGCTCCCCAGCACTGCACACGGGGCCCCCCAGCACCACAGCCCGCCTGGCTCTCGAGCAGAGAATGTTCAAACCACTCCCCAGCAGAGCCTTTCCACACGGCTCCCCAGCACCACAGCCCAGCACACCGGGCTTCCCAGCCCAGCTCACCGGGCTCCCCAGCACAGCACACGGCGGCCCCCTACTCCACAGCCCACCTGGCTCTCCATAAGTGCCTGTTCACACCGCTCCCCATCAGAGCCTGTCTACAAGGCTCCCCAGCACCAAAGCCCAGCACACCGAGCTCCCCGGCCAAGCTAAACGGGGCCCCCCAGCACCACAGCCCGAATGGCTCCGCAGCAGAGCCTGTCTACACGGCTTCCCAGCACTACAGCCCAGCACACTGGGCTCCAAAGCCCAGCTCACTGGGCTCCCGAGCACAGCACACGGGGGCCCCCAGCACCACAGCCCGGCTGGCTCTCCATCAGAGCCTTTTCACACCGCTCCCCGGCAGAGCCTGTCCACACGGCTCCCCAGCAGCACAGCCCAGCACACCGGGCTCCCCAGCCCAGCTCACCAGGGTCCCCAGCACAGAACAGGGGGGCCCCCGGCACCACAGCCCTCCTGGCTCTCCAGCAGAGCCTGTTCAAACTACCCCCCAGAAGAGCCTGTCCACACAACTCCCCAGCACCACAGGCCAGCACACCGTACTCCCCAGCGCAGCTCACCATGGCCCCCAGCCCAGTTCATCGGGCTCCCCAGCACAGCACACGGGGCCCCCCAGCACAGCACACGGGGCTTCCCAGCACAACAGCCCGCCTGGCTCTCCATCAGAGCCTGTTCAAACGACTCCCCAGCAGAGCCGGTCCACACGGCTCCCCAGCACCACAGCCCAGCACACCGGGATCCCCAGCCCAGCACACCGGGCTCCCCAGCCCAGCTCACCGGGCTCCCCAGCACAGGACACGGGGGCCCCCAGCACCACAGCCCGCCTGGCTCTCCAGCAGAGCCTGTTCAAACCACTCCACAGCAGAGCCTGTCAACATGGCTCCCCAGAACAACAGCCCGCCTGGCTCTCCAGCAGAGCCTGTCTACACGGCTCCCCAGAAGCACAGCCCAGCAAACCGGGCTCCTCTGCCCAGCTCACCAGGCTCCCCAGCACCACAGCCCGCCTGGCTCTCCATCAGAGCCTGTTCAAACCACTCCCCAACAGAGCCTTTCCACACGGCTCCCCAGCACCACAGCCCAGCACACTGGGCTCACCAGCCCATCTCACCGGGCCCCCCAACACATCACACGGGGGCGCCCAGAATCACAGCCCGCCTGGCTCTCCATCAGAGCCTGGTCACAGCGCTCCCCAGCAGAGCCTGTCCACACGGCTCCCCAACACCACAGCCCAGCACAATGGGCTCCCCAGCCCATCTCACCGGGCCCCCCAACACATCACACGGGGGCGCCCTGAATCACAGCCCGCCTGGCTCTCCATCAGAGCCTGTTCACACAGCTCCGCAGCAGAGCCTGTCTACACGGATCCCCAGCACCACAGCCCAGCTCACCGGGCTCTCCAGCACTGCACCCGGGGCCCCCCAGCACCACAGCCCGCCTGGCTCTCGAGCAGAGCCTGTTCAAACCATTCCCCCAGAAGAGCCTGTCCACACGGCTCCCCAGCAGAACAGCCCAGCACACCGGGCTCCACAGCCCAGCTCAACGGGCTCCCCAGCACAGCACACGGGGCCCCCAGCACAGCACACGGGCCCCCCCAGCAAAGCACACGGGGCTTCCCAGCACAACAGCCCGCCTGGCTCTCCATCAGAGAATGTAAAAAAACTCTCTTCAGCAGAGCCTGTCCACACGGCTACCCAGCACCAAAGCCCAGCACACTGGGATCCCCAGCACAGCACACGGGGGCCCGCAGCACCACAGCCCGCCTGGCTCTCCATCAGAGCCTTTTCACCCCTCTGCCCAGCAGAGACTGTCTACACGGCTCCCCTGCACCACAGCCCAGCACACCGGGCTCCCCAGCACAGCACACGGGGGCCCCCAGAACCACAGCCCGCCTGGCTCTCAATCAGAGCCTGTTCAAACCACTCCCCAGCAGAGCCTGTCCACATGGCTCCCCAGCACCACAGCCCTGCTCACCCGGCTCCCCAGCACAGCACACGGGGGCCCCCACCACAGCTCACCGGGCTCCCCTGAACCACAGCCCGCCTGGCTCTCCAACAGAGCCTGTTAAACCCTCTCCCCAGCAGAGCCTGTCCACACGGCTCCCCAGCACCACAGCCCAGCACACCAGGCTCCCCAGCACAGCACACGGGGCCCCCCAGCACCACAGCCCGCCTGGCTCTCCATCAGAACCTGTTCAACCCTCTCACCAGAAGAGCCTGTCCACACGGGCTCCCCAGCACCACAGCCCAGCACACCGGGCTCCCCAGCCTAACTCAACGGGCTCCCCAGCACAGCACACGGGCCCCCCCAGCACAGCACACGGGGCTACCCAGCACAACGACCCGCCTGGCACTCCATCAGAGCCTGTTCAACCCTCTCCCCAGCAAAGCCTGTCCACACGGCTTCCCAGCACCACGGCCCAGCACACTGGGCTCCGAAACCCAACTCACTGGGCTCCCGAGAACAGCACACGGGGGACCCCAGCACCACAGCCCGGCTGGCTCTCCATCAGAGCCTGTTCACACCGCTCAACAGCACAGCCTGTCTACACGGCTCCCCATCACCACAGCAAAGCACACAGGGATCCCCAGCCCAGCTCACCGGGCTCCCCAGCACAGCTCACGGGGGCCCCGAGCACCACAGCCCGCCTGGCTGTCCATCAGGGCCTGTTCACACCCTTCCGCAGCAGAGCCTGTCTACACGGCTCCCCAGCACGAAAGCCCAGCACACCGGGTTAACCAGCCAGGCTCACCGGGCTCCCCAGCACAGCTCACGGGGCCCCCCAGAACCATAGCCCGCCTGGCTCTCCAACAAAGCCTTTTCACACCCCTCCACAGCAGAGCCTGTCTACACGGCTCCCAATCACCACAGCCCAGCACACCGGGCTCCCCAGCCCAGCTCACCGGTCTCCCCAGGACAGCACACGGGGCCCCCCTGCACCACAGCCCGCCTGGCTCTCCATCAGAGCCTGGTCACAGCGCTCCCCAGCAGAGCCTGTCCACACGGCTCCCCAGCACAACAGCCCAGCACAATGGGCTCCCCAGCCCACCTCACCGGGCCCCCCAACACATCACACGGGGGCGCCCAGAATCACAGCCCGCCTGGCTCTCCATCAGAGCCTGTTCACACAGCTCCGCAGCAGAGCCTGTCTACACGGATCCCCAGCACCACAGCCCAGCTCACCGGGCTCTCCAGCACCACAGCCCAGCACACGGGGCTCCCAAGCCCAGCACACCCGGCTCCCCAGCAACGCACACGGGGCCCCCCAGCACCACAGCCCGCCTGACTCTCCAGCAGAGTATGTTCAAACCACTCGCCAGCAGAGCCTGTCTACACAGCTACCCAGCACCAAAACCCAGCTCACCGGGCTCCTCTGCCCAGCTCCGCGGGCTCCCCAGTACAGCACACGGGGCCCCCCAGCACCACAGCCCGCCTGGCTCTCCAGCAGAGCCTGTTCAAACCACTCCCGAGCTGAGCCTGTCCACACGGCTCTCCAGCACCACAGCCCAGCAAACCGGGCTCCCCAGCCCAGCACACCGGGCTCCCAAGCACAGCACACGGGGCCCCCCAGCACCACAGCCAGCCTGACTCCCCAGGAGAGCCTGTACACACGGTTCCCTAGTACCAAAGCCCAACACACCGGGCTCCCCAGCCCAGCTCAACGGGCTCCCCAGCACAGCACACGGGGCCCCCCGGCACCACAGCCCGGCTGGCTCTCCATCAGAGCCTGTTCACACCGCTCCGAGCAGAACCTGTCTACACGGCTCCCCAGCACCACAGCCCAGGACACCGGGCTCCCCAGCACCACAGCCCAGCACACCGGGCTCCTCATCCCAGCTCACAGGGCTCCCCAGCCCAGCACACGGGGGCCCCAAGCACCAAAGCCCGCCTGGCTATGCAGCAGAGCCTTTTCAAACCACTTCCCAGCAGAGTATTTCCACACGGTTCCCTAGCACCAAAGCCCAGCAAACCGGGCTTCCCAGCCCAGCTCACCAGGGTCCCCAGCACAGAACACGGGGCCCCCCAGGACCACAGCCCGCCTGGGTCTCCAGCAGAGCCTGGTCAAACCACCCCCCAGCAGAGCCTGTCCACACAGCTCCCCAGCACCACAGCTCAGCACACCGTGCTCCCCAGCCCAGCTCACCGTGGCCCCAAGCACAGCACATGGGGGCCCCCAGCACCACATCCCGCCTGGCTCTCCATCAGAGCCTGTTCACACCGCTCCGAGCAGAACCTGTCTACACGGCTCCCCAGCACCACAGCCCAGGACACCGGGCTCCCCAGCACCACAGCCCAGCACACGGGGCTCCCAAGCCCAGCACACCGGGCTCCCCAGCACAGCACACGGGGCCCCCCAGCACCACAGCCCGAATGGCTCCCCAGCAGAGCCTGTGTACACGGCTCCCCAGCACCACAGCCCAGCACACCGGGCTCCCCAGCCCAGCTCAACGGGCTCCGCAGCACAGCACACGGAGCCCCCCAGCACCACAGCCCGCCTGACTCTCCATCAGAGCCTGTTCAACCCTCTCCCCAGCAGAGCCTGTCCAGACGGCTTCCCAGCACCACAAGACCAGCACACTGGGCTCCGAAGCCCAGCTCACTGGGCTCCCGAGCACAGCACACGGGGGCCCCCAGCACCACAGCTCGTCTGGCTCTCCATCAGAGCCTTTTCACACTGCTCGCCAGCAGAGCCTGTCCACACGGCTCCCCAGCAGCACAGCCCAGCACACCGGGCTCCCCAGCCCAGCTCACCGGGCTACCGACCAAAGCACACGGGGGCCCTTCAGCACCACAGCCCGCCTGGCTCTCCATCTGAGCCTGTTCACTCCGCTCCACAGCAGAGCCTGTTCAAACCAGTCCCCAAGAGAGCCTGACCACACGGCTCCCCAGCACCACAGCCCAGCATACCGGGCTCCACAGCCCAGCTCACCGGGCTCCCCAGCACAGCACACGGGTGCCCACACAATCACAACCCGCCTGGCTCTCCATCTGAGCCTGTTCAAACCACTCCCCAGCAGAGCCTGTAGACACGGCTCCCCAGCACCACAGACCAGCACACCGGGCTCCCCAGCCCAGCTCAACGGGCTCCCCAGCACAGCACACGGGGCCCCCCAGCACAGCACACGGGGCTTCCCAGCACAACAGCCCGCCTGGCTCTCCATCAGAGCTTGTACACTCCGCTCCCCAGCAGAGCCTGTTCAAACCACTCGCCAGCAGAGCCTGTCCACACGGCTCCCCAGCAGAGCCTGTCCACACGGCTCCCCAGCACAACAGCCCAGCACACTGGGCTCCCCAGCCCAGCTCAACGGGCTCCCCAGCACTGCACACGGGGGCCCCCAGGACCACAGCCCGCCTGTTTCTCCAGCAGAACCTGTTCAAACCACTCCCAAGCACAGCCTGTCCACACGGCTCCCCAGCAGCACAGCCCAGCACACCGGGCTCCACAGCCCAGCACACGGGGCACCCCAGCACCACAGCCCGAATGGCTCCCCAGCAGAGCCTGTCTGCACAGCTCCCCAGCACCACAGCCCAGCACACCGGGCCCCCCAGCACCACAGCCCGCCTGGCTCTCCATCAGAGCCTGGTCACAGCGCTCCGCAGCAGAGCCTTTCCACACGGCTCCCCAGCAGCACAGCCCAGCACACCGGGCTCCCCAACCAAGCTCACCGGGCTCCGCAGCACAGCACACCGGGCCCCCCAGCACCAATGCCCGCCTGGCTCCCTAGCCGAGCCTGTCCACACGGCTCCCCAACAGCACAGCCCAGCACACCGGGCTCCCCAGCCAAGCTCACCGGGCTCCCCAGCACAGCACACCGGGCCCCCCAGCACCAATGCCCGCCTGGCTCCCCAGCAGAGCCTGTCCACACGGCTCCCAGCTCACAGCCCAGCACACCGGGCTCCCCAGCACAGCACACGGGGGCCCCCAGCACCACAGCCCGCCTGGCTCTCCATCAGAGCCTGTTCACACCGCTCCCCAGCAGAGCCTGTCTACACGGCTCCCCAGCAGCACAGCCCAGCACACCGCAGCACAGCCCGCCTGGCTCTCCAGCAGAGCCTGTTCACACGCTCCCCAGCAGAGCCTGTCCACGCGGCTCACCAGCAGCACAGCCCAGCTTTCCGGGCTCCCCTGCACAGCACACGGGGCCCCACAGCACCACAGCCCGCCTGGCTCTCCAGCAGAGCCTGTTCAAACCACTCGCCAGCAGAGCCTTTCCACACGGCTCCCCAGCAGCAGAGCCCAGCACACCGGTCACCCCAGCCCACCTCACCGGGCCCCACAGCACAGCACAAGGGGGCCCCCACCATCACAGCCCGCCTTGCTCTCCATCAGAGCCTGTTCACACCGCTCCCCAGCACAGCCTGTCCACACGCCTCCCCAGCAGCACAGCCCAGCACACCGGGCTCCCCAGCCGATCTCACCGGGCTACCCAGCAAGGCACACGGGGCCCCCCAGCACCACAGCCCAGCACACCGGGCTCCCCATCCAAGCTCAACGTGCTCCCCAGCACAGCACACGGGGCCCCCCAGCACGACAGCCTTCCTGGCTCTCCATCAGTGCCTGTTCACACCGCTCCGCAGCAGAGCTGGTCGACACGGCTCCCCAGCACCACAGCCCAGCACACCCGGCTCCGCAGCCCAGCTCACCGGGCTCCCCAGCACAGCACACGGGGGCCCCCAGCACCACAGCCCGCCTGGCTCTCCAGCAGAGCCTTTTCGCACCTCTCCGCAGCAGAGCCTGTATACACGGCTACCCAGCACCACAGCCCAGCACACAAAACTCCCCGGCCAAGCTCACCGGGCTCCCCAGCACAGCACACGGGGCCCCCCAGCACAGCACACGGGGCCCCCCAGCGCCACAGCCCAGCAAACCGGGCTCCCCGGCACAGCACATGAGGGCCCCCAGCAACATAGCCCGCCTGGCTCTCAATCAGAGACTGTTCAAACCACTCCCCAGCAGAGCCTGTCCACATGGCTCCCCAGCAGCACAGCCCAGCACACCGGGCTCCCCAGCCCTGCTAACCCGGCTCCCCAGCACAGCACACGGGGGCCCCCAACACAGCTCACCGGGCTCCACTGAACCACAGCCCGCCTGGCTCTCCATCAGATCCTGTTCAACCCTCTCCCCACCAGAGCCTGTCCACATGGCGCCCCAGCGGCACAGCCCAGCACACCGGGCTCCCCAGCACAGCACACGGGGCCCCCCAGCACCACAGCCCGCCTGACTCTCTAGCAGAGCCTTTTCAAACCACTCGCCAGCAGAGCCTGTCTACACGGCTACACAGCAAAACAGCCCAGCTCACCGGGCTTCTCTGCCCAGCTCATTGGGCTCCCCAGCACAGCACACGGGGCCCCCCAGCACCAATGCCCGCCTGGCTCCCTAGGAGAGCCTGTCCACACGGCTCCCCAGCAGAAGAGCCCAGCACACCGGGCTCCCCAGCCAAGCTCACCGGGCTCTCCAGCACAGCTCGCCGGGCTCCCCAGCACAGACCACGGGTCCCCCCAGCACCTCAGCCCACCTGGCTTTCCAGCAGAGCCTCTTCACAAGGCTCCCCAGCAGAGCCTGTCCACACGGCTCCCCAGCAGCACAGCCCAGAACACCAGGCTCCCCAGCCAAGCTCACCGGGCTCCCCAGCACAGCACACGGGGGCCCCCAGCACCACAGCCCGCCTGGCTCTCCATCAGAGCCTTTTCAAACCATTCCCCAGGAGAGACTGTCCATACGGCTCCCCAGCAGCACAGCCCTGCACACCGGGCTCCCCAGCACAGCACATGTGGGCCCCCAGCTCCACAGCCCGCCTGGCTCTCTATCAGAGCCTGTTCACACCGCTCCGCAGCAGAGCCTGTCTACACGGCTCCCCAGCACCACAGCCCAGCACACCGGGCTCCCCAGCACAGCACACCGGGCCCCCCAGCACCAATGCCCGCCTGGCTCCCCAGCAGAGCCTGTCCACACGGCTCCCCAGCAGCACAGCCCAGCACACCGGAATCCCCAGCACAGCACACGGGGGCCCCCAGCACCACAGCCCGCCTGGCTCTCCAGCAGAGCCTCTTCACACCGCTCCCCAGCAGAGCCTGACCACACGGCTCCCCAGCAGCACAGCCCTGCACACCGGGCTCCCCAGCACAGCACACGGGGGCCCCCAGCACCACAACCCGCCTGGCTCTCCAGCAGAGCCTCTTCACACCGCTCCCCAGTAGAGCCTGTCTACACGGCTCCCCAGCAGCACAGCCCAGCACGCCGGGTTCCCCAGCACAGCACACGGGGGCCCCAAGCACCACAGCCCGCCTGGCTCTCCATCAGAGCTTGTTCAAACCACTCCCCAGCAGAGCCTGTCCACAGGGTTCCCCAGCACCACAGCCCAGCATACCGGGCTCCACAGCCCAGCTCACCGGGCTCCCCAGCACAGCACACGGGTGCCCACACAATCACAACCCGCCTGGCTCTCCATCAGAGCTTGTTCAAACCACTCCCCAGCAGTCCCTGTCCACACGGCTCCCCAGCAGCACAGCCTAGCACAGCGGGCTCCCCGGCCAAGCTCACGGGGCTCCCGATCACAGCACACGGGGGCCACCAGCACCACATCCCGCCTGGCTCTCCATCATGGCCTGTTCACACCACTACCCTGCAGAGCCTATTAAAATCACTCCCCAGCAGAGCCTGTCCACACGGCTCCCCAGCAGCACAGCACACGGGGCCCCCCAGCACCATTGCCCGCCTGGCTCTCCAACAAAGCCTTTTCACACGCCTCCACAGCAGAGCCTGTCTACACGGCTCCCCAGCACAACAGCCCAGCACACCGGGCTCTCCAGCCCAGCTCACCGGGCTCCCCAGCACAGCACACGGGCCCCCCCAGCACCATAGCCGGCCTGGCTCTCCATCAGAGCCTGGTCACAGCGCACCGCAGCAGAACCTGTCCACACGGCTCCCAAGCAGCACAGCCCAGCACACCGGACTCCCCAGCCAAGCTCACTGGGCTCCCCAGCACAGCACATGGAGGCCCCCAGCACCACAGCCCGCCTGACTCTCCATCAGAGCCGTTTCACACCGCTCCCAAGCAGAGCCTGTCAACACGGCTCGCCAGTACCACAGCCTAGCACACCGGGCTCCCCAGCACAGCAAACGGGGCCCCCCAGCACCACAGCCCGCCTGGCTCTCGAGCAGAGCCTGTTCAAACCACTCCCTAGCAGAGCCTGTCCACACGGCTCCCCAGCATCACAGCCCATCACACAGGGCCCCCCAGCCTAGCTCAACGAGATCCCCAGCACAGCACACGGGCCCCTCCAGCACCACAGCCCGCCTGGCTCTCCATCAGAGCCTGTTCACTCCGCTCCCCAGCAGAGCCTGTTCAAACCACTCGCCAGCAGAGCCTGTCCACACGGCTCCCCAGAAGAGCCTGTCCACACGGCTTCCCAGCACCACAGCCTAGCACACCGGGCTCCACATCCCAGCTCATCGGGCTCCGCAGCACAGCACACGGGGGCCCCCAGCACCACACCCCGCCTGGCTATCCAGCAGCGCCTCTTCAAACCACTCCCCAGAAGAGCCTGTCCACACGGCTCCCCAGCATCACAGCCCAGCACACCGGGCTTTCCAGCCCAGCTCACCGGGCTCCCCAGCAGAGCACACGGGGCCCCCAAGCACCAGAGCCCGCCTGGCTCTCCATCAGAGCCTGTTCAAACCCGTCCCCAGCAGCACAGCACAGCACACCGGGCTCCCCAGCCCAGCTCACCGGGCTCCCCCGCAAAGCACACGGAGGCCCCAGCACCACAGAACGCCTGGCTGTCCATCAGAGCCTGTTCACAGCGCTCCCCAGGAGTGCCTGTCTACACGGCTCGCCAGCACCACAGCCCAGAACACCGGGCTCCCCAGCACAGCACACGGGGCTCCCCAGCACCACAGCCCGCCTGGCTCTGCAGCAGAGCCTGTTCAAACCACTCGCCAGCAGAGCCTGTCCACACGGCTCCCCAGCAGCAGAGCCCAGAACACCGGGCTCCCCAGCCAACCTCACCGGACCCCCAGCACAGCACACGGGGGCCACCAACACAACACCACGCCTGGATTTCCATCAGAGCCTTTTCACACCGCTCCCCAGCAAAGCCTGTCTACACGGCTCGCCAGCAACACAGCCCAGCACACCGGGCTCCCCAGCCCAGCTCACCGGGCTCCCCAAGACAGCACACGGGGCCCCCCAGCACCATAGCCCGCCTGGCTCTCCATCAAAGCCTGTTCACACCGCTCCCCCAGAAGAGCCTGTCTTCACGGCTCCCCATCACCACAGCCCAGCACACCGGGCTCCCCAGCCCAGCTCACCGGGCTCCACAGGACAGCACACGGGGCCCCCCAGCACCACAGCCCGCCTGGCTCTCCATCAGAGCCTGGACACAGCGCTCCGCAGCAGAGCCTGTCCACACGGCTCCCCAGCAGCACAGCCCAGCACACCGGGCTCCCCAGCCAAGCTCACCGGGCTCGCCAGCACAGCACAAGGTGGCCCTCAGCACCACAACCCGGCTGACTCTCCATCAGAGCCTGTTCACACCGCTCCCCTGCAGAGCCTGTCCATACCGCTCGCCAGTACCACGGCCCAGTAAACCGGGCTCCCCTGCACAGCACACGGGGCCCCCCAGCACCACAGCCCGCCTGGCTCTCCAGCAGAGCCGGTTCAAACCACTCGCCAGCAGAAACTTTCCACACGGCTCCCCAGCAGCAGAGCCCAGCACACCGGTCTCCCCAGCCCACCTCACCGGGCTCCCCAGCACAGCTCACCGGGCTCCTGAGCACAGCTCACGGGGGCCCCCAGCACCACAGCCCGCCTGGCTCTCCATCAGGGCCTGTTCAAACCCCTCCGCAGCACAGCCTGTCTACACGGCTCCCCAGCAGCACAGCACAGCACACCGCAGCACAGCCCGCCTGGCTCTCCAGCAGAGCCTGTTCACACCGCTCCCCAGCAGAGCCGGTCCACACGCCTACCAAGCAGCACAGCCCAGCACACCGGAATCCCCAGCCCAGCTCACCGGGCTCCCCAGCACAGCACAAAGGGGCCCCCAGTACCACAGCCTGCCTGGCCATCCAGCAGACCCTGTTCAAACCACTCCCCAGCAGAGCCTTTCCACACGGCTCACCAGCACCACAGCCCAACACACCGGGCTTCGAAGCCCAGCTCAACGGGCTCCCCAGCACAGCACACGGGGCCCCCCAGAGCCACAGCCTGCCTGGCTCTCAATCAGATCCATTTCACACCGCTCCCCAGCAGAGCCTGTCCACACGGCTCCCCAGCACCACAGCCCAGCTCACCGGGCTCTCCAGCACTGCACAAGGGGCCCCCCATCACCACAGCCCGCCTGGCTCTCGAGCAGAGCCTGTTCAAACCACTCCCCAGCAGAGCCTGTCCACACGGCTCCCCAGCACCACAGCCCATCACACCGGGCTCCCCAGCCCAGCTCAACGGGCTCCCCAGCACAGCACACGGGGGCCCCCCAGCACCACAGCCCGCCTGGCTCTCCATCAGAGCCTGTTCACACCGCTCCACAGCACAGCCTGTCCACACGGCTCACCAGCACCACAGCCCAGCACACCGGGCTCCCCAGCACAACACACGGGGCCCCCCAGCACCACAGCCCGCCTGGCTCTCCAGCCGAGTCTGTTCAAACCACTCCCCAGCAGAGCCTGTCCACACGGCTCCCCAGCACCACATCCCAGCACACCAGGCTCCTCAGCCCAGCTCACCGGGCTCCCCAGCACAGCACAAAGGGGCCCCCAGTACCACAGCCCGCCTGGCCATCCAGCAGACCCTGTTCAAACCACTCCCCAGCAGAGCCTTTCCACAGGGCTCACCAGCACCACAGCCCAACACACCGGGCTTCGAAGCCCAGCTCAACGGGCTCCCCAGCACAGCACACGGGGCCCCCCAGAGCCACAGCCTGCCTGGCTCTCAATCAGATCCATTTCACACCGCTCCCCAGCAGAGCCTGTCCACACGGCTCCCCAGCACCACAGCCCAGCTCACCGGGCTCTCCAGCACTGCACAAGGGGCCCCACATCACCACAGCCCGCCTGGCTCTCGAGCAGAGCCTGTTCAAACCACTCCCCAGCAGAGCCTGTCCACACAGCTCCCCAGCACCACAGCCCATCACACCGGGCTCCCCAGCCCAGCTCAACGGGCTACCCAGCACAGCACACGGGGGCCCCCCAGCACCACAGCCCGCCTGCCTGTCCAGCAGAGCCTGTCCACACCGCTCCCCAGCAGAGCCGGTCCACACGCCTACCAAGCAGCACAGCCCAGCACACCGGGCTCCCCAGCCCAGCTCACCGGGCTCCCCAGCATAGAACTCGGTGCCCCCCAGCACCACAGCCCGCCTGGCTCTCCATCAGAGCCTGTTCAAACCTCTCCCAAGCAGAGACTGTCCATACGGCTTCCGCAGCAGAACAGCCCTGCACACCGGGCTCCCTAGCCCAGCTAACCGGGCTCTCCAGCACTGCACAAGGGGCCCCACATCACCACAGCCCGCGTTGCTCTCCAGCAGAGCCTGTTCAAACCACTCCTCAGCACAGCCTGTCGACAAGCCTCAGCAGCAGAACAGCCTAGAAAACCGGGCTCCCCAGCCCAGCTCACCGGGCTCCCCAGCACAGCACACGGGGCCTCCCAGCACCACAGCCCGCCTGGCTCTCCATCAGAGCCTGTTCACACCGCTCCACAGCACAGCCTGTCCACACGGCTCACCAGCACCACAGCCCAGCACACCGGGCTCCCCAGCCCAGCTCAACGGGCTCCCCAGCACAGCACACGGGTGCCCCCAGCACCACAGCCCGCCTGGCTCTCCAGCCGAGTCTGTTCAAACCACTCCCCAGCAGAGCCTGTCCACACGGCTCCCCAGCACCACAGCCCAACACACCGGGCTCCGAAGCCCAGCTCAACGGGCTCCCCAGCACAGCACACGGGGCCTCCCAGAACCACAGCCCGCCTGGCTCTCCATCAGAGCCTGTTCACACCACTCCGCAGGAGAGCCTGTCTACACGGCTCCCCAGCACCAAAGCCCAGCACACCGGGCTCCCCAGCTCACCGGGCTCCCCAGCCCAGCACACGAGGCCCCCCAGCACCACAGCCCGAATGGCTCCCCAGCAGAGCCTGTCTACACGGCTCCCCAGCACCACAGCCCAGCACACCGGGCTCCCCAGCAGAGCACACGGGGGCCCCCAGCACCACAGCCCACCTGGCTCTCCATCAGAGCCTGTTCACTCCGCTCCCAAGCCGAGCCTGTCCACACGGCTCCCCAGCACCACAGCCCAGCACACCTGGCTCCCCAGCACAGCACACGGGGGCCCCCAGCACAGCACACGGGGCTTCCCAGCCCAGCTCAACTGGCTCCCCAGCACAGCACACGGGTCTTCACAGCACCACAGCCCGCATGGCTCTCCATCAGAGCCTGTTCATTCCGCTCCCAAGCCGAGCCTGTCCACACGGCTCCCCAGCACCACAGCCCAGCACACCGGGCTCCCCAGCACAGCACACGGGGCCCCCCAGCACAGCACACGGGGCCTCCCAGCACCACAGCCCGCTTGCTCTCCATCAGAGCCTCTTCACACCGCTCCTCAGCAGAGCCTGTTCACTCCGCTCCCCAGAAGAGCCTGTCTACACGGCTCCCCAGCACCACAGCCCAGCACACCGGGCTTCCCAGCCCAGCTCACCGGGCCGCCCAGCACAGCACACGGGGCCTCCCAGCACCACAGCCCGCCTGGCTCTCCATCAGAGCCTGTTCACACCGCTCCGCAGGAGAGCCTGTCTACACGGCTCCCCAGCACCAAAGCCCAGCACACCGGGCTCCCCAGCTCACCGGGCTCCCCAGCACAGCACACGGGGCCCCCCAGCACAACAGCCCGAATGGCTCCCCAGCAGAGCCTGTCTACACGGCTCCCCAGCACCACAGCCCAGCACACCGGGCTCCCCAGCAGAGCACACGGGGGCCCCCAGCACCACAGCCCGCCTGGCTCTCCATCAGAGCCTGTTCACTCCGCTCCCAAGCCGAGCCTGTCCACACGGCTCCCCAGCACCACAGCCCAGCACACCGGGCTCCCCAGCACAGCACACGGGGGCCCCCAGCACAGCACACGGGGCTTCCCAGCCCAGCTCAACTGGCTCCCCAGCAGAGCACACGGGTCTTCCCAGCACCACAGCCGGCATGGCTCTCCATCAGAGCCTGTTCATTCCGCTCCCAAGCCGAGCCTGTCCAGACGGCTCCCCAGCACCACAGCCCAGCACACCGGGCTCCCCAGCACAGCACACGGGGCCCCCCAGCAAAGCACACGGGACTTCCCAGCACCACAGCCCGCTTGCTCTCCATCAGAGCCTCTTCACACCGCTCCTCAGCAGAGCCTGTTCACTCCGCTCCCCAGAAGAGCCTGTCTACACGGCTCCCCAGCACCACAGCCCAGCACACCGGGCTCCCCAGCCCAGCTCACCGGGCCGCCCAGCACAGCACACGGGGGCCCTCAGCACTACAGCCCGCCTGGCTCTCCATAAGAGCCTGTTCACACCGCTCCGCAGCAGAGCCTGTCTACACGGCTCCCCAGCACCACAGCCCAGCACACCGGGCTCCCCAGCCCAGCTCACCGGGCTCCACAGCACAGCCACAGGGCCCCACAGCACCAGAGCCCCGGCTGGCTCTCCAGCAGAGCCTGTTCACACTGCTCCCCAGCAGAGCCTGTCTACACGGCTCCCCAGCAGCACAGCCCAGCACACCGGGCTCCTCTGCCCAGCTCACCGGGCTCCCCAGCACCACGGCCCGCCTGGCTCTCCATCAGGGCCTGTTCAAACCACTCCCCAACAGAGCCTGTCCACACGGCTCCCCAGCACCACAGCCCAGCACACTGGGCTCCCCAGCCCAGCTCAACGGGCTCCCCAAGACAGCACACGGTCCCCCCCAGCACCACAGCCCGCCTGGCTCTGCATGAGAGCCTGTTCACTCCGCTCCCCAGCAGAGCCTGTTCAAACCACTTTAGAGCAGAGCCTGTCTACACGGCTCCCCAGCACCACAGCCCAGCACACCGGGCTCCCCAGCACAGCACACGGGGGCCCCCAGCACAGCACACGGGGCTTCCCAGCCCAGCTCAACTGGCTCCCCAGCACAGCACACGGGTCTTCCCAGCACCACAGCCCGTCTGGCTCTCCATCAGAGCCTGTTCATTCCGCTCCCAAGCCGAGCCTGTCCACACGGCTCCCCAGCACCACAGCCCAGCACACCGGGCTCCCCAGCACAGCACACGGGGCCCCCCAGTAAAGCACACGGATCTTCCCAGCACCACAGCCCGCTTGCTCTCCATCAGAGCCTCTTCACACCGCTCCTCAGCAGAGCCTGTTCACTCCGCTCCCCAGAAGAGCCTGTCTACACGGCTCCCCAGCACCACAGATCAGCACACCGGGATCCCCAGCCCAGCTCACCGGGCCGCCCAGCACAGCACACGGGGGCCCTCAGCACTACAGCCCGCCTGGCTCTCCATAAGAGCCTGTTCACACCGCTCCGCAGCAGAGCCTGTCTACACGGCTCCCCAGCACCACAGCCCAGCAAACCGGGCTCCCCAGCCCAGCTCACCGGGCTCCACAGCACAGCACACAGGGCCCCACAGCACCACAGCCCAGCTGGCTCTCCAGCAGAGCCTGTCTACACGGCTCGCCAGCAGCACAGCGCAGCACACCGGGCTCCTCTGCCCAGCTCACCGGGCTCCCCAGCACCAGAGCCCGCCTGGCTCTCCATCAGAGCCTGTTCACACCGCTCCGCAGCAGAGTCTGTCTACACGGCTCCCGATCACCAGAGCCCAGAACATCGGGCTCCCCAGCACAGCACACGGGGGCCCCCAGCACCACAGCCCACGTTGCTCTCCAGCAGAGCCTGTTCAAATCACTCCCCACCACAGCCTGTCCACATGCCTAACCAGCAGCACAGCCCAGAACACCGGGCTCCCCAGCCCAGCTCACCGGGCTCACCAGCACAGCACACGGGGGCCCCCAATACCACAGCCCGCCTGGCTCTCCATCAGAGCCTGTTCAAACCTATCCCCAGCAGGGACTGTCCATTCGTCTCCCCAGCAGCACAGCCCTGCACACCGGGCTCGCCAGCCCAGCTAACCGGGCTCCCCAGCAAAGCACACGGGGGCCCCCAGCATCAATGCCCGCCTGGCTCTCAATCAGAGACTGTTCACACCGCTCCCCAGCAGAGCCTGTTCACTCCGCTCCCCAGCAGAGCCTTTCTACATGGCTCCCCAGCACCACGGCCCAGCACACCGGGCTCCATAGCCCAGCTCACCGGGCTCCACGGCACAGCACACGGGGCCCCCCAGCACAACAGCCCGCCTGGCTCCCATGCCGAGCCTGTTCAAACCAGTCCCAAAGAGAGCCTGTTCAAACCACTCCCCAGCAGAGCCTGTCCACACGGCTCCCAAGCAGCACAGGCCAGCACACCGGGCTCCCCAGCCCAGCTCACCGGGCTCCCCAGCACAGCACACGGGGGCCCCCAGCAACACAGCGCGCCTTGCTCTCCAACAGAGCCTGTTGAAACCGCTCCCCAGCAGATCCTGTCCACACGGCTCCCCAGATGCACAGCCCAGCACACCGGGCTGCCCAGCCCAGCTCACCGGGCTCCCCAGCACAGCACACGTGGGCCCCCAGCACCACAGCCCGCCTGGCTCTCCATCAGAGCCTGTTCACAAAGCTCCCCAGAAGAGCCTGTCTACACGGCTCCCCAGCAGCCCCGCACACCGCAGCACAGCCCGCCTGGCTCTCCATCAGAGCCTGTTCACACGGCTTCCCAGCAGACCCTCTCCACACGGCACACCAGCAGCTCAGCCCAGCACACCGGGCTCCTCAGCCCAGCTAACCGGGCTCCCCAGCACAGCACACGGGGGCCCCCAGCACCACAGCCCGCCTGGCTCTCTATCAGAGCCTGTTCACACCGCTCCGCAGCAGAGTCTGTCTACACGGCTCCCGATCAAATGAGCCCAGCACACCGGGCTCCCCAGCACCACAGCCCAGCACACGGGGCTCCCCAGCCCAGCACACCGGGCTCCCCAGCACAGCAGACGGGGCCCCCCAGCACCACAGCCCGAATGGCTCCCCAGCAGAGCACACGGGGGCCACCAGCACCACAGAACGCCTGGCTGTCCCTCAGAGCCTGTTCACACTGCTCCCCAGAAGAGCCTGTCAACACGGCTCCCCAGCACCACAGCCCAGCACACCGGGCTCCCCAGCCCAGCTCAACGGGCTCCGCAGCCCAGCACACCGGGCTCCCCAGCACAGCACACGGGGCCCCCCATTAACACAGCCCGCCTTGCTCTCCATCAGAGCCTGTTCAACCCTCTCCTCAGCAGAGCCTGTTCACACCGCTCCCCAGCAGAGCCTGTCCACACGGCTCCCCAGCACCACAGCCCAGCACACCGGGCTCCCCAGCACAGCACACCGGGCCCCCCAGCACCACAGCCCGCCTGGCTCTCCATCAGAGACTATTCACACCGCTCCCCAGCAGAGCCTGACTACACGGCTCCCCAGCACCACAGCCCAGCACACCGGGATCCGCAGCCCAGCTCACCGGGCTCCCGACCAAAGCAAACGGGGGCCCCCAGCACCACAGCCCGCCTGGCTCTCCATCAGAGCCTGTTCACTCCGCTCCCCAGCACAGCCTGTTCAAACCACTCCCCAGCAGAGCCTGTTCAAACCACTCGCCAGAAGAGCCTTACAACACGGCTCCCCAGCACCACAGCCCAGCTCAGCGGGCTCCCCAGCACAGGACACGGGGCCCCCCAGCACAGCACACGGGGCTTCCCAGCACAACAGCCCGCCTGGCACTCCATCAGAGCCTGTTCACTCCGCTCCCCAGCAGAGCCTGTTCAAACCACTCGCCAGTAGAACCTGTCAACACGGCTCCCCAGCACCGCAGCCCAGCACACCGGGCTCCACAGCCCAGCTCAGAGGGCTCCCCAGCAAAGCACAAGGGGGGCCCCAGCACCACAGCCCGCCTGGCTATCCAGCAGAGCCTTTTCAAACCACTCCCCAGCAGAGCCTGTCCACACGGTTCCCAAGCACCAAAGCCCAACACACCGGGCTCCCCAGCCAAGCTCAACGGGCTCCCCAGCAAAGCACACGGGGCCCCCCAGAACCACAGCCAGGCTGGCTCTCCATCAGAGCCTCTTCACACCGCTCCCCAGGAGAGCCTGTCCACACGGCTCACCAGCAGCACAGCCCAGCATACAGGGCTCCCCAGCCCAGCTCACCAGGGTCCCCAGCACAGAACACGGTGCCCCCCAGGACCACAGCCGGCCTGGGACTCCAGCAGAGCCTGTTCAAACCACCCCCCAGCAGAGCCTGTCCACACAGCTCCCCAGCACCACAGCCCAGCACACTGGGCTCCCCAGCCCAGCTCAACGGGCTCCCCAGGACAGCACACGGTCCCCCCCAGCACCACAGCCCGCCTGGCTCTCCATCAGAGCCTGTTCACACCGTTCCGAGCATAGCCTGTCTACACGGCTCCCCAGCACCACAGCCCAGAAAACCGGGCTCCCCAGCCAAGCTGACCGGGCTCCCCAGCACAGGACATGGGGCCCCCCAGAACCAAAGCCCGCCTGGCTCTCCATCATAACCTTTTCACACCGCTCCCCAGCAGAGCCTGTTCACACCGCTCAAAAGCACAGCCTGTCTACACGGCTCCCCATTACCACAGACCAGCACACCGGGCTCCCCAGCACAGCACACGGGGGCCCCCAGCACCACAGCCCGCCTGGCTCTCCATCAGAGACTGTTCACACCGCTCCCCAGCAGAGCCTGTTCACTCCGCTCCCCAGCAGAGCCTGTCTACACGGCTCCCCAGCACGACAGCCCAGCACACCGGGCTCCCCAGCACAGCACACGGGGCCCCCAGGACAGCTCACCGGGCTCCCCAGCACAGCACACGGGGCCCCCCAGCACCACAGCCCGAATGGCTTTCAATCAGAACCTTTTCACAACGCTCCCCAGTAGAGCCTGTCCACACGGCTCCCCAGCACCACAGCCCAGAACACTGGACTCCCCAGCCCAGCTCACCGGGCTCACCAGCACAGCACACGGGGGCCCCCAGCACCACAGCCCGCCTGGCTCTCAATCAGAGCCTGTTCACACCGCTCCAAAGCAGAGCCTGTCCACACGACTCCCCAGCACCACAGCCCAGCACACCGGGCTCCACAGCACAGCACACGGGGCCCCCCAGCACCACAGCTCGCCTGGCTCTCCATCAGAGCCTGTTCAAACCTATCCCAAGCAGAGACTGTCCATACGGCTACCCAGCAACACAGCCCAGAACACCGGGCTCCCCAGCCCAGCTCACCGGGCTCCCCAGCACAGCACACGGGGGCCCCCAACACCACAGCCCACCTGGCTCTCCATCAGGGCGTGTTCACACCGCTCCCCAGCAGAGCCTGTCAACACGGCTACCCAGCACCACAGCCCAGCACACCGGGCTTCCCAGCCCAGCTCACCGGGCTCCCCAGCACAGCATACGGGGGCCCCCAGCAACACAGCGCGCCTTGCTCTCCAGCAGAGCCTGTTCAAACCGCTCCCCAGCAGAGGCTGTGCACACGGCTCCCCAGGAGCACAGCCCAGCACACCCGGCTCCCCAGCCCAGTTCGACGGGCTCCCCAGCAGAGCACACGGTGGCCCCCATCACCACAGCCAGCCTGGCTCTCCATCAGAGCCTGTTCACACCGCTCCCCTGCAGAGCCTGTCTACACGGCTCCCCAGCAGCACAGCCCAGCAGACCGGGCTCGCCAGCCCAGCTCATCGGGCTCCCCAGCTCAGCACACGGGGCCCCCCAGCACCACAGCCCGTCTGGCTCTCCATCCGAGCCTTTTCACACCGCTCCCCAGCAGAGCCTGTCGACACGGCTCCCCAGCAGCACAGCTCAGCATACTGTGCTCCCCAGCCCAGCTCACCAGGGTCCCCAGCACAGAACACGGGGCCCCCCAGTACCACAGCCGGCCTGGGTCTCCAGCAGAGCCTGTTCAAACCACCCCCCACAGAGCCTGTCCACACAGCTCCCCAGCACCACAGCCCAGCAAACTGGGCTCCCCAGCCCAGCTCAACGGGCTCCCCAGGACAGCACACGGTCCCCCCCAGCACCACAGCCCGCCTGGCTCTCCATCAGAGCCTGTTCAAACCACTCCCCAGCAGAAAGACTCCACACGGCTCCCAAGCATCACAGCCCAGCACACTGGGCTCCCCAGCCGAGCTCACAGGCCTAACCAGCACAGCACACGGGGCCCCCCAGCACCATAGCCCACCTGGCTCTCCATCAGAGCCTGTTCACACCGTTCCGAGCATAGCCTGTCTATACGGCTCCCCAGCACCACAGCCCAGAACATCGGGCTCCCCAGCCAAGCTCACCGGGCTCCCCAGCACAGGACATGGGGCCCCCCAGAGCCACAGCCCGCCTGGCTCTCCATCAGAGCCTTTTCACACCGCTCCCCAGCAGAGCCTGTTCACACCGCTCAACAGCACAGCCTGTCTACACGGCTCCCCATTACCACAGCCAAGCACACAGGGTTCCCCTTCCCAGCTCACCGGGCTCCTGAGCACAGCTCAAGGGGGCCCCCAGCACCTTAGCCCGCCTGGCTCTCCATCAGAGCCTGTTCAACCCTCTCCCCGGCAGAGCCTGTCTACACGGCCCCCCAGCACCACAGCCCAGCACACCGGGCTCCCCAGCACAGCACACGGGGCCCCCCAGCACCACAGCCCGCCTGACTCTCCAGCAGAGCCTGTTCAAACCACTCGCCAGCAGAGCCTGTCTACACGGCTACCCAGCACCACAGCCCAGCTCACCGGGCTCCTCTGCCCAGCTCACCGGGCTCCCCAGCACAGCACACGGGGCCCCCCAGCACCACAGCCCGCCTGGCTCTCCATCAGGGCCTGTTCAAACCACTCCCCGGCAGAGCCTGTCTACACGGCTCCCCAGCAGCACAGCCCAGCACACCAGCCACCCCAGCCCAGTTCACCGGGCTCCCGAGCACGGCACACGGGGCCCCCCACCACCACAACCCGCCTGGCTCTCCATCAGTGCCTTTTCACACGGCTCCCCAGCAGAGCCTGTTCACACCGCTCCCCAGCAGAGCCCTTCTACACGGCTCCCCAGCACCACAGCCAAGCACACCGGGCTCCCCAGCCCAGCTCACCCGGCTCCCCAGCACAGAACACGGGGCCCCCCAGCACCAGAGCCCGCCTGGCTCTCCATCAAAGCCTGTTCAAACCACTCCCATGCAGAGCCTGTCCACACGGCTCGCCAGCAGCACATCCCAGCACACCGGGCTCCCCAGCCCAGCTCACCGGGCTCCCCAGCACAGAACTCGGTGCCCCCCAGCACAACAGCCCGCCTGGCTCTCCAGCAGAGCCTGGTCAACCCTCTCCCCAGCAGAGCCTGTCCACACGCCTCCCCAGCAGCACAGCCCAGCACACTGGCCTCCACAGCCGAGCACACGGGGGCCCCCAGCACAGCACACGGGGGCCTCCAGCAAACCACACGGGGCCCCCCTGCACCACAGCCCGCTAGGCTCTGCAGCAGAGCCTGTCAACACGGCTCCCCAGCACAGCACACGGGGCCCCCCAGCACCACATCCCACCTGGCTCTCCATCAGAGCCTGTTCACACCGCTCCCCAGCAGAGCCTGTATACACGGCTCCCCAGCAGCACAGCCCAGCACACCGGGCTCCCCAGCCAAGCTCACCGGGCTCCCCAGCACAGTACACGAGGGCCCCCGGCACCACAGCCCGCCTGGCTATCCAGCAGAGCCTCTTCACATAGCTCCCCAGCAGAGCCTGTCCACACGGCTCCCCAGCAGCACAGCCCAGCACACCGGGCTCAATAGCCGATCTCACCGGGCTCCGCAGCAAAGCACACGGGGCCCCCCAGCACCACAGCCCAGCACACCGGGCTCCCCATCCCAGCTCAACGTGCTCCCCAGCACAGCACACGGGGACCCCCAGCACCACAGCCCGCCTGGCTCTCCATCAGAGCCTGTTCACACCGCTCCCCAGCAGAGCCTGTATACACGGCTCCCCAGCAGCACAGCCCAGCACACCGGGCTCCCCAGCCAAGCTCACCGGGCTCCCCAGCACAGTACACGAGGGCCCCCGGCAACACAGCCCGCCTGGCTATCCAGCAGAGCCTCTTCACATAGCTCCCCAGCAGAGCCTGTCCACACGGCTCCCCAGCAGCACAGCCCAGCACACCGGGCTCCATAGCCGATCTCACCGAGCTCCGCATCAAAGCACACGGGGCCCCCCAGCACCACAGCCCAGCACACCAGGCTCCCCATCCCAGCTCAACGTGCTCCCCAGCACAGCACACGGGGACCCCCAGCACCACAGCCCGCCTGGCTCTCAATCAGAGCCTGTTCACACCGCTCCAAAGCAGAGCCTGTCCACACGACTCCCCAGCACCACAGCCCAGCACACCGGGCTCCACAGCACAGCACACGGGGCCCCCCAGCACCACAGCCCGCCTGGCTCTCCATCAGAGCCTGTTCAAACCACTCCCCAGCAGAGCCTGTCCACACGGCAATCCAGCACCACAGCCCAGCACACCGAGCTCCCCAGCCAAGCTCACCGGGCTCCCCAGTAAAGCACACGGGGGCCCCCATCAACACAGCGCGCCTTGCTCTCCAGCAGAGCCTGTTCAAACCGCTCCCCAGCAGAGCCTGTCCACTTTGCTCCCCAGCACCACAGCCCAGCACACCGGGCTCCCCAACCCAGTTCACCGGGCTCCCCGGCACAGCACACGGGGGCCCCCAGCACCACAGCCCGCCTGGCTCTCCAGCAGAGCCTGTTCACACCGCTCCCCAGCAGAGCCTGTCCACAGGGCTCCCAAGCAGCACAGCCCTGCACACCGGGCTCCCCAGCCCAGCACACCGGGCTCCCCAGCACAGCACACGGGGGCGCCAAGCACCACAGCCCGCCTGGCAATCCAGCAGACCCTTTTCAAAACACTCCCCAGCAGAGCCTGTCCACACGGCTCCCCAGCACCACAGCCCAACACACCGGGCTCCGAAGCCCAGCTCAACGGGCTCCCCAGCATAGCACACGGGGCCCCCCAGCACCACAGCCCGCCTGGCTCTCCTTCAGAGCCATTTTACTCCGCTCCCCAGCACCACAGCCCAGCACACCGGGCTCCCTAGCCCAGCTAACCGGGCTCCCGAGCACGGCACACGGGGCCCCCCAGCACCACAGCCCGCCTGGCTGTCCAGCAGATCCTTTTCAAACCACTCCCCAGCAATGCCTGTCAACACCTCTCCCCAGCAGCACAGCCCAGCAAACCGGGCTCCTCAGCCCAGCTCAATGGGCTCCCCAGCACAGCACACGGGGCCCCCCAGCACCACAGCCCGCCTGGCTCTCCATCAGAGCCTGTTCACACAGCTCCCCAGCAGAGCCTGTCTGCACGGCTCCCCAGCAGCACAGCCAAGCACAACGCAGCACAGCCCGCCTGGTTCTCCAGCAGAGCCCTTTCACACCGCTCCCCAGCAGAGCCTGTCCACACGGCAACCCAGCAGCACAGCCAAGCACACCGGGCTCCCCAGCCCAGCACACCGGGCTCCCCAGCAAAGCACACGGGGCCCCCCTGCACCACAGCCCGAAAGGCTCGCCAGCAGAGCCTGTCTACACGGCTCCCCAGCACCACAGCCCAGCTCACCGGGCTCCCCAGCACAGCACACGGGGGCCGACAGCACCACAGCCCGCCTGGCTGTCCAGCAGAGCCTGTTCACACCGCTCCCCAGCAGAGCCTGTCCACACGGCTCCCCAGCACAACAGCCAAGCACACAGGGTTCCCCAGCCCAGCTCACCGGGGTCCCCAACACAGCACACGGGGGCCCCCAGCACCACAGCCCGCCTGGCTCTCCAGCAGAGACTTTTCAAACCACTCCCCAGCAGAGCCTGTCCACACGGCTCCCCAGCAGAGCCTGTCAAAAGGGCTCCGCAGCACCACAGCCCAGATCACCGGGCTCCCCAGCCCAGCTCAACGGGCTCGGCAGCACAGCACACGGGGCCCCCCAGCACCACAGCCCGCCTGGCTCTTCATCAGAGCCATTTCACACCGCTCCCCAGCAGAGCCTGAAAACACGGCTCCCCAGCACCACAGCCCAGCACACCGGGCTTCCATGCCCACCTCACCGGGGCCCCCAGCACAGCACACGGGGGCCCCCAGCATCACAGCCCGCCTGGCTCTCAATCAGAGCCTGTTCACACAGCGCCGCAGCAGAGCCTGTCTACACGGCTCCCCAGCACCACAGCCCAGCAAACCGGGCTCCCCAGCACTGCACACGGGGCCCCCCAGCACCACAGCCCGCCTGGCTCTCGAGCAGAGAATGTTCAAACCACTCCCCAGCAGAGCCTTTCCACACGGCTCCCCAGCACCACAGCCCAGCACACCGGGCTTCCCAGCCCAGCTCACCGGGCTCCCCAGCACAGCACACGGCGGCCCCCTACTCCACAGCCCACCTGGCTCTCCATAAGTTCCTGTTCACACCGCTCCCCATCAGAGCCTGTCTACAAGGCTCCCCAGCACCAAAGCCCAGCACACCGAGCTCCCCGGCCAAGCTAAACGGGGCCCCCCAGCACCACAGCCCGAATGGCTCCGCAGCAGAGCCTGTCTACACGGCTTCCCAGCACTACAGCCGAGCACACTGGGCTCCAAAGCCCAGCTCACTGGGCTCCCGAGCACAGCACACGGGGGCCCCCAGCACCACAGCCCGGCTGGCTCTCCATCAGAGCCTTTTCACACCGCTCCCCGGCAGAGCCTGTCCACACGGCTCCCCAGCACCACAGCCCAGCACACCGGGCTCCCCAGCCCAGCTCACCAGGGTCCCCAGCACAGAACAGGGGGGCCCCCGGCACCACAGCCCTCCTGGCTCTCCAGCAGAGCCTGTTCAAACTACCCCCCAGAAGAGCCTGTCCACACAACTCCCCAGCACCACAGGCCAGCACACCGTACTCCCCAGCGCAGCTCACCATGGCCCCCAGCCCAGTTCATCGGGCTCCCCAGCACAGCACACGGGGCCCCCCAGCACAGCACACGGGGCTTCCCAGCACAACAGCCCGCCTGGCTCTCCATCAGAGCCTGTTCAAACGACTCCCCAGCAGAGCCGGTCCACACGGCTCCCCAGCACCACAGCCCAGCACACCGGGATCCCCAGCCCAGCACACCGGGCTCCCCAGCCCAGCTCACCGGGCTCCCCAGCACAGGACACGGGGGCCCCCAGCACCACAGCCTGCCTGGCTCTCCAGCAGAGCCTGTTCAAACCACTCCACAGCAGAGCCTGTCAACATGGCTCCCCAGAACTACAGCCCGCCTGGCTCTCCAGCAGAGCCTGTCTACACGGCTCCCCAGAAGCACAGCCCAGCAAACCGGGCTCCTCTGCCCAGCTCACCAGGCTCCCCAGCACCACAGCCCGCCTGGCTCTCCATCAGAGCCTGTTCAAACCACTCCCCAACAGAGCCTTTCCACACGGCTCCCCAGCACCACAGCCCAGCACACTGGGCTCACCAGCCCATCTCACCGGGCCCCCCAACACATCACACGGGGGCGCCCAGAATCACAGCCCGCCTGGCTCTCCATCAGAGCCTGGTCACAGCGCTCCCCAGCAGAGCCTGTCCACACGGCTCCCCAACACCACAGCCCAGCACAATGGGCTCCCCAGCCCATCTCACCGGGCCCCCCAACACATCACACGGGGGCGCCCAGAATCACAGCCCGCCTGGCTCTCCATCAGAGCCTGTTCACACAGCTCCGCAGCAGAGCCTGTCTACACGGATCCCCAGCACCACAGCCCGCCTGGCTCTCGAGCAGAGCCTGTTCAAACCATTCCCCCAGAAGAGCCTGTCCACACGGCTCCCCAGCAGAACAGCCCAGCACACCGGGCTCCACAGCCCAGCTCAACGGGCTCCCCAGCACAGAAAACGGGGCCCCCAGCACAGCACACGGGCCCCCCCAGCAAAGCACACGGGGCTTCCCAGCACAACAGCCCGCCTGGCTCTCCATCAGAGAATGTAAAAAAACTCTCTTCAGCAGAGCCTGTCCACACGGCTACCCAGCACCAAAGCCCAGCACACTGGGATCCCCAGCACAGCACACGGGGGCCCGCAGCACCACAGCCCGCCTGGCTCTCCATCAGAGCCTTTTCACCCCTCTGCCCAGCAGAGACTGTCTACACGGCTCCCCTGCACCACAGCCCAGCACACCGGGCTCCCCAGCACAGCACACGGGGGCCCCCAGAACCACAGCCCGCCTGGCTCTCAATCAGAGCCTGTTCAAACCACTCCCCAGCAGAGCCTGTCCACATGGCTCCCCAGCACCACAGCCCTGCTCACCCGGCTCCCCAGCACAGCACACGGGGGCCCCCACCACAGCTCACCGGGCTCCCCTGAACCACAGCCCGCCTGGCTCTCCAACAGAGCCTGTTAAACCCTCTCCCCAGCAGAGCCTGTCCACACGGCTCCCCAGCACCACAGCCCAGCACACCAGGCTCCCCAGCACAGCACACGGGGCCCCCCAGCACCACAGCCCGCCTGGCTCTCCATCAGAACCTGTTCAACCCTCTCACCAGAAGAGCCTGTCCACACGGGCTCCCCAGCACCACAGCCCAGCACACCGGGCTCCCCAGCCTAACTCAACGGGCTCCCCAGCACAGCACACGGGCCCCCCCAGCACAGCACACGGGGCTACCCAGCACAACGACCCGCCTGGCACTCCATCAGAGCCTGTTCAACCCTCTCCCCAGCAAAGCCTGTCCACACGGCTTCCCAGCACCACGGCCCAGCACACTGGGCTCCGAAACCCAACTCACTGGGCTCCCGAGAACAGCACACGGGGGACCCCAGCACCACAGCCCGGCTTGCTCTCCATCAGAGCCTGTTCACACCGCTCAACAGCACAGCCTGTCTACAAGGCTCCCCATCACCACAGCAAAGCACACAGGGATCCCCAGCCCAGCTCACCGGGCTCCCCAGCACAGCTCACGGGGGCCCCGAGCACCACAGCCCGCCTGGCTGTCCATCAGGGCCTGTTCACACCCTTCCGCAGCAGAGCCTGTCTACACGGCTCCCCAGCACGAAAGCCCAGCACACCGGGTTCCCCAGCCAGGCTCACCGGGCTCCCCAGCACAGCTCACGGGGCCCCCCAGAACCATAGCCCGCCTGGCTCTCCAACAAAGCCTGTTCACACCCCTCCACAGCAGAGCCTGTCTACACGGCTCCCAATCACCACAGCCCAGCACACCGGGCTCCCCAGCCCAGCTCACCGGTCTCCCCAGGACAGCACACGGGGCCCCCCTGCACCACAGCCCGCCTGGCTCTCCATCAGAGCCTGGTCACAGCGCTCTCCAGCAGAGCCTGTCCACACGGCTCCCCAGCACAACAGCCCAGCACAATGGGCTCCCCAGCCCACCTCACCGGGCCCCCCAACACATCACACGGGGGCGCCCAGAATCACAGCCCGCCTGGCTCTCCATCAGAGCCTGTTCACACAGCTCCGCAGCAGAGCCTGTCTACACGGATCCCCAGCACCACAGCCCAGCTCACCGGGCTCTCCAGCACTGCACACGGAGCCCCCCAGCACCACAGCCCGCCTGGCTCTCGAGCAGAGCCTGTTCAAACCACTCCCCCAGCAGAGCCTGTCCACACGGCTCCCCAGCAGAACAGCCCAGCACACCGGGCTCCCCAGCCCAGCTCAACGGGCTCCCCAGCACAGCACACGGGGCCCCCCAGCACAGCACACCGGCCCCCCCAGCAAAGCACACGGGGCTTCCCAGCACAACAGCCCGCCTGGCTCTCCATCAGAGCCTGTACAAAACTCTCTTCAGCAGAGCCTGTCCACACGGCTACCCAGCACCACAGCCCAGCACACCGGGCACCCCAGCCCAGCTCAACGGGCTCCCCAGCACAGCACACAGGGGCCCCCAGCACAAACGCCCGCCTGGCTGTAAATAAGAGCATGTTCAACCCTCTCCCCAGCAGAGCCTGTACACACAGCTCCCCAGCACCACAGCCCAGCACACCAGGCTGCCCAGCCCAGCTCAACGGGCTCCCCAGCACAGCACAAGGGTGCCCCCAGGACCACAGCCCGCCTGGCTCCCCAGCAGAGCCTGTCCACACCGCTCCCCAGAAGAGCCTGTGCACACGGGTCCCCAGCAGAACAGCCCAGCACACCGGGCTCCCCAGCACAGCACACAGAGGCCCCCAGCACCACAGCAAGCCTGGCTCTCCATCAGAGCCTCTTCACACCACTCCCCAGCAGAGCCTTTCCACACGGCTCCCCAGCACCAGAGCCCAGCACACCGGGCTCCCCAGCCCTGCTCACCGGGCTCCGTTGCAGAGCACACGGGGGCCCCCAGCACCACAGCCTGCCTGGCTCTCCATCAGAGCCTGTTCACACCGCTCCCCAGCAGAGCCTGTCTACACGGCTCCCCAGCAGCAAAGCCCAGCACACCGCAGCACTGCCGGCCTGGCTCTCCAGCAGAGCCTGTTCACACCGCTCCCCAGCAGACCCGGTCCACACGGCTCCCCAGGTGCACAGAAAAGTACACCGGGTTCCCCAGAACAGCACACGGGGGCCCCCAGCACCACGGCCCGCCTGGCTCTCCAGCAGAGCCTGTTCACACCGCTCCTCTTCAGAGCCTTTCCACACGGCTCCCCAGCAGCACACCCTAGGACACCGGGTTCCCCAGCACAGAACATGGGGGCCCCCAGAACATCAGCCCACCTGGCTTTCGAGCAGAGCCTTTTCACACCGCTCCCCAACAGAGCCTGTCCACACGGCTCCCCAGCAGAACAGCCCAGCACACAAGGCTCCACAGCCGATCTCACCGGGCTCCCCAGCACAGCACACGGGACCCCCCAGCACCAAAGCCAAGCACACCGGGCTCCCCAGCCCAGCTCACCGGACTCCCCAGCACAGCACACGGGGGCCCCCAGCACCACGGCCCGCCTGGCTCTCCAGCAGAGCCTGTTCAACCCTCTCCCCAGCAGAGCCTGTCCAAACGGCTCCCCAGCAGCACAGCCCAGCGAACTGGCCTCCACAGCCCAATACACGGGGGCCCCCAGCACAGCACACGGGGGCCTCCAGCAAACAACACGGGGCCCCCCTGCACCACAGCCCGCTAGGCTCTGCAGCAGAGCCTGTCCACACGGCTCCCCAGCAGCACAGCCCAGCACACCGGGCTCCCAAGCACAGCACACGGGGGCCCCCAGCACAGCACATGGAGTCCCCCAGCACAGCACACGGGGGCCCCCAGCACAGCACACGGGGGCCCCCAGCACCACAGCCCGCCTGGCTCTACAGCAGAGCCTCTTCACACGGCTCCCCAGCAGCACACCCTAGGACACCGGGCTCCCCAGCCAAGCTCACCGGGTTCCCCAGCACAGCACACGAGGTCCCCCAGCACCACAGCCCGGCTGGCTCTACAGCAGAGCCTCTTCACACCGCTCCCCAGCAGAGCCATTCCACACGGCTCCCCAGCAGCACAGCCCAGCACAGAGGGCTCCATAGCCGATCTCACCGGGCTCCACAGCACAGCACACGGGGCCCCCCAGCACCACAGCCCAGCACACCGGGCTCCCCAGCCCAGCTCAACGAGCTCCCCAGCACTGCACACAGGGACCCACAGCACCACAGCCCGCCTGGCTGTCCAGCAGAGCCTGTTCAGACGGCTCTCCATCAGAGCCTGTTCACACCGCTGCGCAGCAGAGCCTGTCCACACGGCTCCCCAGCACACCTCAACGGGCTCACCAGCACCACAGCCCAGCACACCTGGCTCCCCAGCCCAGCTCAACGGGCTCCCCAGCACAGCACACGGGGCCCCCCAAGAGAGCCTGTCTACACGGTATGCCAGCACCACAGTCCAGTACACCGGGCTCCCCAGCGCAGCTGACCGGGCCCCCCAGCACAGCGCACGGGGCCCCCCAGCACCACAGCCCGCCTGGCTCTCCATCAGAGCCTTTTCACACCGCATCCCTGGAGAGCCTGTCCACACGGCTCCCCAGCACCACAGCCCAGCACACCGGGCTCCCCAGCCCAGCTCACCGGGCTCCCCGGCACAGCACACGGGGCCCCCCAGCACCACAGCCCGCCTGGCTCTCCATCAGAGCCTGTTCACACCGCTCCGAAGCAGAGCATGTCCACACGGCTCCCCAGCACCACAGCCCAGCACACCGGGCTCCCCAACACAGCACACGGCGCCCCCCAGCACCACAGCTCACCTGGCTCTCCATCAGAGCCTGTTGAAACCTCTCCCCAGCAGAGCCAGTTCACACCGCTCCCCAATAGAGCCTGTCTACCCAGCTCCCCAGCAGCACAGCCCAGCACACCGGGCTCCCCGGCCCAGCTCACCGGGCTCCCCAGCACAGCACACGGGGGCCCCCTGCACCACAGCCCGCCTGGCTCTCCATCAGAGCCAGTTCACACCGCTCCCCACCAGAGTCTGTCTACACGGCTCCCCATCACAAAAACCCAGCACACCGGGCTCCCCAGCACCACAGCCCAGCATACGGGGCTCCCCAGCCCAGCACAAAGGGCTCCCCAGCACAGCACACGGGTCCCCCTAGCACCACAGCCCGCCTGGCTCTCCATCAGACCCAGGCGGGCTCCCCAGCACAGCACACGGGGCCCCCCAGCACCACAGCCCGCCTGGCTCTCCATCAGAGCCTGTTCAAACCACTCCCCAGGAGAGCCTCTCCACACGGCTCCCAAGCACCACAGCCCAGCACACCGGGCTCCCCAGCCCAGGTCACCGGGCTCCCCAGCACGGCACACGGGGCCCCCCAGCACAACAGCCCGCCTGGCTGTCCAGCAGAGCCTGTTCAAACCACTCCCCAGCAGACCTTGTCCACACGGCACCCCAGCACCACAGCCCAGCACACCTGGCTCCCCAGCCCAGCTCAACGGGCTCCCCAGCACAGCACACGGGGCCCCCCAGGAGAGCCTGTCTACACGGTTGGCCAGCACCACAGTCCAGTACACCGGGCTCCCCAGCCCAGCTGACCGGGCTCCCCAGCAAAGCACACGGGGGCCCCCAGCACAACAGCCCTCCTTGCTCTACATCAGAGCCTGTTCAAACCGCTCCCCAGCAGATACTGTCCACACGGCTCCCCAGTAGCACAGCCCAGCACACCGGGCTCCCCAGCCCAGCTCACCGGGCTCCCCAGCACAGCACACGGGGGCCCCCATCACCACAGCCCGCCATGCTCTCCAGCAGAGCCTGTTCAAGGCATTCCCCAGCAGAGCCTGTCCACAGGGCTCCCCAGCAGCACAGCCCAGAAGACCGGGCTCCCCAGCCCAGCTCACCGGGCTCCCCAGCAAAGCACACGGGGCCCACTCAGCAGCACAGCCCACCTGGCTCTCCGGCAGAGCCTTTTTAAACCGCTCCCCAGCAGAGCCTGTCCACACGGCTGCCCAGCAGCACAGCCCAGCACACCGGGCTCCATTGTCGATATCACCGGGCTCCGCAGTACAGCACACGGGGCCCCCCAGCACCACAGCCCAGCACACCGGGCTCCCCAGCACAGCACACGGGGGCCCCCAGAAACACTGCGCGCCCTGCTCTCCAACAGAGCCTGATCAAAACACTCCCCAGCAAAGCCTGTCCACACGGCTCCCCAGCACCACAGCCCAGCTCACCGGGCTCCCCATCACCACAGCCCAGCACACCGGGCTCCACATCCCAGCTCAACGGGCTCCGCAGCAAAGCAGACGGGGGCCCCCAGCACTACAGCCCGCCTGGCTATCCAGCAGAGCCTGTTCAAACCACTCCCCAGCACAACAGCCCCACACACCGGGCTCCGAAGCCCAGCTCAACAGCACAGCACACGGGGCCCCCCAGCACCACAGCCCGCCTGGCTCTCAATCAGAGCCTGTCTACACGGCTCCCCAGCACTACAGCCCAGCACACCGGGCTCCCCAGCCCAGCTCAACGGGCTCCCCAGCACAGCACACGGGTGCCCAAAGCACCACAGCCCGCCTGGCTGTCCAGCAGAGCCTTTCCATACCGCTCCCCAGAAGAGCCTGTCCACACGGCTCGCCAGCAGAAAAGCCCAGATAACCGGGCTCCCCAGCCCAGCTCAACGGGCTCCCCAGCACAGCACACGGGGCCCCCCAGCACCACAGCAAGCCTGGCTCTCCATCAGAGCCTGTTCAAACCACTCCCCAGAAGAGCCTGTCCACACGGCTCCCCAGCACCACAGCCCAGCACACCAGGCTCCTCAGCCCAGCACACCGTGCTCCCCATCCCAGCTCACCGTGGCCCCCAGCACAGCACATGGGGGCCCCCAGCACCACTGCCCGCCTGGCTCTCTATCAGAGCCTGTTCACACCGCTCCGAGCAGAGCCTGTTCACACAGCTCAACAGCACAGCCTCTACACGGCTCCCCATCACAACAGCCAAGAGCACAGGGATCCCCTTCCCAGCTCACCGGGCTCCTGAGCACAGCTCACGGGGCCCCCAGCAACACAGCCCGCCTGGCTCTCCATCAGGGCCTGTTCACACCCCTCCGCAGCAGAGCCTGTCTACACGGCTCCCCAGCAAAAAAGCTCAGCACACCGGGCTCCCCAGCCCAGCTCACCGGGCTCCCCAGCACAGCACACGGGGCCCCCCAGCAACACAGCCCGCCTGGCTCTCCACCAGAGCCGGTTCACACCGCTCCCAAGCAGAGCCTGTCCACACGGGTCCCCAGCACCACAGCCCAGCACACCGGGCTCCCCAGCAAAGCTCAACGAGATCCCCAGCACAGCACACGGGGCCCCCCAGCACCACAGCCCGCCTGGCTCTCCATCAGAGCCTATTCACTCCGCTCCCCAGCAGAGCCTGTTCAAACCACTCCCCAACAGAACCTGTACACAAGGCTCCCCAGCACCACAACCCAGCACACCGGGCTCCCCAGCCCAGCTCAACGGGCTCCCCAGCACAGCACACGGGGCCCCCCAGCACAGCACACGGGGCGTCCCAGCACAACAACCCGCCTGGCTCTCCATCAGAGCCTTTTCACTCCGCTCCCCAGGAGAGCCTGTTCAAACCACTCGCCAGCAGGGCCTGTCCACACGGCTCCCCAGCAGAGGCTGTCCACACGGCTCCCCAGCACCACAGCCCAGAACACCGGGCTCCACATCCCAGCTCAACGGGCTCCGCAGCAATGCACACGGGGGCCCCCAGCACCACAGCCCGCCTGGCTATCCAGCAGAGCCTGTTCAAACCACTCCCCAGCAGAGCCTGTCCACAAGGCTCCCGAGCACCACAGCCCAACACAACGGGCTCCGAAGCCCAGCTCAACGGGTTCCCCAGCACAGCACACGGGGCCCCCCAGCACCACAGCCCAGCACACCGGGCTCCCCAGCACAGCACACGGGGGCCCCCAGAAACACTGCGCGCCCTGCTCTCCAACAGAGCCTGATCAAAACACTTCCCAGCAGAGCCTGTCCACACGGCTCCCCAGCACCACAGCCCAGCTCACCGGGCTCCCCATCACCACAGCCCAGCACACCGGGCTCCACATCCCAGCTCAACGGGCTCCGCAGCAAAGCAGACGGGGGCCCCCAGCACTACAGCCCGCCTGGCTATCCAGCAGAGCCTGTTCAAACCACTCCCCAGCAGAGCCTGTCCACACGGCTCCCCAGCACAACAGCCCAACACACCGGGCTCCGAAGCCCAGCTCAACAGCACAGCACACGGGGCCCCCCAGCACCACAGCCCGCCTGGCTCTCAATCAGAGCCTGTCTACACGGCTCCCCAGCACTACAGCCCAGCACACCGGGCTCCCCAGCCCAGCTCAACGGGCTCCCCAGCACAGCACACGGACATCCAAGCACCACAGCCCGCCTGGCTCTCCATCAGA